>KN167474.1:367756-382677 GCA_000757745.1 Steinernema scapterisci
AAACGCGGCACGCAGACGAGTCTGGAAAATGGACAAAAGGAATCGCAAACAAGACAAGACCGTCGAAGACCGCAACGTCGGTTGGTCGGTCGCCGACCGTGGAGGAGTTGGCAGTCTGACGTCATCGCAGACGTAGACTACCGTGGTCGTTTGAACGCCACGCATCATTGTGTGAGCCACGCATCGTCGTGTGAGGACCCGTCGGAGATGTCGCACCGTGAGACTCACTGCGATCCGCTTGGGTTTTTAGGACTTGGAGGCTGGAGGAAAACGAGATCCAGAGTTGAGGGATCCCCAAAGAGTTTCCGAGTCTTTTGGCTCCATCTGGCGGAGAGGGATACTGATCTCGTGCTAGAATCCGATTCAACACGAAGAATTCCCCGGCTTTTGAATCTCTGGAAGGAACAAAGTTCTTGACGCACGGATCTCACATTTACTGCGAATACTGGATGGAATAGAACGCTTTATTAGTCGGAAGATACACACATATTAATAAGAAATTCGTTAACAAGCAAGCACACTGAAGAAACACCGATTCTTCATCATATCAGCTTTCCTGGGATCTTCTCGTTTCGTCCATTGTGGGAATCTACATGCTGAATATGATCGAATCGCACAAACTGTTCCACTTACGCAAGGTCGTCTTCGACCTTTCTCCAACCGTAGAAACTCCGGACAGCTCGCGTCGGAATTTGGAAAGGGACAGCGGGAGGATGTCCTCTTGAAGGCCTGAACTGGAGGAAGTCCCCATCGTCATAAAAGGAGTAAGCGGAACTCGCGAAGACGAAGATCTGCAGGAGGAGAAGGAAGGCCAAAGGGCGGCAGACGGCGGAGGACATTGCGGGGGACCTGAAATGACGAATCCTGAAGTTCTGTGGACCCGGCGGAAGTCCTAGGGCAATTTATGGCAAATAGCAGCGCAGTGGGAGGACTCGGTTTTCGGTTTCACTTTCTAATGGGTCATCTTGTGATCTCTATTGTTTGTATAGGCTAATTAGCTTCCTTGGAGATTTCTCACGCCCCACACAACTGTAAAGATGCCCTTTGAAGTTGTGAAACAGCTGAAATGCGAGCTACGGTAGATCGGTGTTAGGATTTACACGGAAACGATCAAAAGAGCCTAAGAATCAACGCTTGAGTGAAGAGGTGCTCCAGGTGTTTCTGCAGTGATCGACAAATTGAGTTCCGGAAATGGAAAAAGGGAAAACAGACGACGCACGTTTATTACCTTGCAGCCATACAACGAACATCCAACGTAACTAGTTTCCACTAAGGTTACTGAAGAATCGTATATAACTTTAAAAAATTGAAATCATAGGGAACTGATTGGAGAAAGTTTAAGCAGGAGTGATTGGACGTTCTGCAAGATACTCTTTGATCGCTGGAATGCTGTGGATGCGTTCGATGAGCCGTCGAATTTGCGGATAAGCGTCCAAGGAATCCTTTTCACCAAAGTCGGCAAACTTGCAAAAGTACTCTGCCGCCAAGAAATCGACCCAAGTCACCTTCTCTCCAACGAGCAGGTGATTGCCGTTTTTCGAGATTTGGGCCTCGAACAACGGCGCGAATTTCTCCAAAGCAGGACGAACGTTCTCGTGGAAGAACACAACCTAAACGGGTTCATTCACAGTAATACAAGAAGTTCAAAATACCTTATCAACTCCGGGTCTTTGCCCTAGAATGACAAAGGGCCATTCTCGGACGCCGTCCGCAACACTAAGGTCCTGAAGGAGATCAGCATACGAATCGATTTTCGCGTTTTAAAGCTCATTGGCTCCAGTTAAACCTTAAAGGCTGATACAGCGCAAGTATCACGGCATTCATACCGTATTTGCACCCGAGATATCGTACGATGGCGTTGGTTTGGCCGATTTTCACGCCGTCGATCTCGAGAACGGGCATCTGGCCGAAGGGCATTTCTGGAAAAGGAAGTCGTCAATGGATCCCTTTTAACAAACATACCTGTCTTTCGCGTTGTCCACTCCTCGAAAGTCAAGCGAATGTCTTCGTATTCCTGACCGGCCATCTTTAAGATCTGTCGAATAGGCTCGGCACGTCCGCGAACCGGGAAGTAGTAGAGCTTGTAGGTCGGCATCATTCTTAAATGTGCAAAGAAAAGGAATATTCACCCGACGCAAAAAAGCAACAATAGAATGGACCGAACCGCAAAATCTCTCCAGCGCAGTGCATTCAAACGAACACTGCGAAAACTGAAAATCGAGTCATAATGATTTCGAACGACCTTGAAATTGTGCAGGGCACAAAATTCGTCATTATGCTTTTGACCTCTTCCCTCACAATCAGCCACGAAACAAGTTTTCACTTGTCGGAAGCGCCCTTTCCGCACTTGCTAGGCTTTGAAATATCGGACCCTTGAGAAGACGGAAAGGTCTGAACGAATACTGGATGAGCGCAAAGAACGAACACATCAACGCGAGGCCGCCGGTAATCTGTACATGTAGTTTCTGTTTTTTGAAATTCGGAGGATCCGGTGTCCGGGACAGACCAAAACAAAAGTTTCTTGTGGTTTCTTTGGGTTGCTGATAAAAAACAATGTATTAAAATTGACCGTTGTTGATATGCTTGAAAAAGATAAGCACGCATGTTATTCTGTGGGTCGGCAAATATCGACAAGTTGGCATGGTCGGCTAGTGGCTAAGAAGAATGAACGGACAGAGAGGTTTAATGGCTTGAAACCGATGTCTTTAAGGCGACGCTTACAGGGTGCTGTCTTAAGCCGTGCTACTTTTCTTGTTAGAATTCTAGATTGTTGCTTCGGAGAGCTTTTGCGGCGAACATCACGCGAATCCGACAGCGCAATTCGATACTTTATATTGGAGACTTTATTTAAATTAGAACTTAAAAGATCCGAAAATGTTTATAAATGGAAGCCTATGAAGCAATGCATATTGTTAAATTACGGAGGAATCTACACAGACTGAAAGAAATACCATTGAAATATGAAATGTTCAGATTCAGGCGAGGGTGACGGGGCGCTCTTCGATGTGCTTCTTGATGGCAGGAATGTTGTGGATACGGGCGATAAGCTCGAGGATGCGCGGGAAGGCTTCGAGACAGTCCTTCTCGCCGAAATCGATGAATTTGGAAAAGTACTCCGCGGCGAAGACGTCGACCCAGGTTTCCTTGTCGCCGACCAGAAGGTTGTTTCCATTCTCGAGAAGGAACTTCTCCACCAGCGGTGCGAACTTCTCCAAGGAAGGGCGAACCTTTTCGCGGAAGAACTCTTCCTAAAATAAGCTCTTTTTTCGAATTTACTGAGAAAGGTAACAGACTTTGTTGTCAGGCTTTACTCCCATGAGAACGTAGGGCCATTCTTTGATTCCGTCGGCGACACTCATGTCCTAAAACAAACGATTAGTTCATAATAATTTCAAATGAGTGTACCTGAATCAGATCTCCGAGCATGTCGAGGCGAGCATTTTCCAAGTCGGTCTTACCAGCAAGACCTAAGTTCTGTTTAGAAAGGAATTGATGAGATGCACCTACCGAACTGACGTCCCAAGAAACGGGAAATAGCCAGAGTTTGTCCGATCTTGACTCCATCGACCTCGACGACCGGAACTTGGTACAGGGGCATATCTGAAGTCGGAACATTAAGTCGCATGGTTCTAAGAGCCAAGCTCCACACCATCCTTGTGCGAAGGCCACGAGTCCTTGGTGAGGTGAACGTTTTCGAACTCCTGTCCAGCCAGTTTGAAGAGATGGCGGATGTGTTCGGCACGTCCGCGGCCTTGGAAGTAGTAAAGCTTGTAGGTGGGCATGTTCCTCTGAAAAACATATTTATTATTTTTCAATACAAACGAACGTTTTGCTAGAGTGCACACAAGGACACTTTGCAGCGCGCCATTTAGAAGCTGATAACTACCTCCGTCGCTCACTCCAACGATAAACCCACAAACACAAACGTCTCGGTTACGCCCCAAGTTCTCCGCGCGGCCTCCTCCACTTCTCAGCAGGTATTTCTTAGAGGCAAAAGAAATTTCCGCCGGCACAAAATCGCGTCCTCAACATCTCGCGCAGAGGTTCCGGCGCCTCTACATGTCGGGCCGCACGTCTCAGCCACAAAAGGCCATCGAAGGCCGAAAACAAGAGGCTCTTGTTTACACAGGGAATGAAGATCGACGGAACCAAAAACCAGTGAACGGCCGCGGCGATTCGGTGATTTCGCGATGAGCGTGTGAAACGTTGCGATGGCGAAACATTGCACGAACGCCCAGGAATGTAACAATGAGAGACAAAGTTTGCAAATCGGCGTTAGGAACAGTTTCAGACCATGGAGAGAAAGAATATCGTGCTTAAAACAGCTGCTGTGAAACGTTGCAAATGTTCGAGAAACTTTCTAGGAACGGTCAATGAAACAAAAAGCAGATGACTGCTTTCATTCCAGACATCAGAAGACGTGACTCGTCTAGCAGACGCCTCAAAACGTCGTTTGACTTCGCCAGCTGGTCTAGATTTCCCGTCCCGAGATGCCTGAGTTTGGTCAGTGGGAAGCGGCTCGTTTCGCGCTACTCTCCGCTCGGCAATGGCCAAACTCGGCCGTCTTCGCGATTCCAAGCTGCTCAGGATTCTCGCGGGGCTCTCTTGCGTATTCCTCTTCAATGAATACCTCGTCTTCTACCTCGTTATCCTATCTTCGTGCCGGTGGCCTGAATTGGCGCCTTCGACCTCGAATCCCGCGGAGATAACGCGAGCGTTTGTCATCGCCGACACGCATCTGCTCGGAATCCGAAAGGGCCACTGGTTCGACAAGTTGCGGAGGTGAATTTGAATACTGAAAAGCACAAAAATGTGTACTTCCTGAGTTTCAGGGAATGGCAGATGCACCGCTCGTTCCAGAGCGCTGTTTCGATTCTGCAACCAAACGCTGTCTTCTTCTTGGGTGCGTTAGCAACAGGCGTTGACGAGCTAATTATTCCTGTGGTTTAGGCGACGTTTTCGACGAAGGCCAATGGAGCATGCCGGAAGAATTCAAGGATTACGTGGAGCGATTTGAAGAACTCTTCAGAGTCGATGATTCCACCCAGCGATTCGTGGTGGCTGGAAATCATGATCTCGGATTCCATTACGCGTAAGAATCTCAGCTTTATCAGTGATGTAACAGACCGACGATTTAGAATCTTCCCGCAACGAGTGGATTGGTTTTCGCGTCATTTCAACAGGACGAAGCTTGTCGACCACGTTACAGTGGGCGGAAACCACTTTGTTCTGCTCAATTCCATGGCGATGGAACGCGATGGATGCAGACTGTGTGCCGATGCCGAGCGTCAACTCTCGTCGCTATCTGCGGCATTCGAATGCGCTGCACGGGAGTCATCGAAATGCAGCACGAAATACTCCATCGGGGCGCCTTATTCTCGTCCTATTCTGATGCAGCATTTTCCCTTGTACAGGTCTGAAATGCAGAAGTGGCCATTTAACGTTTGATGTGCGTTTAGGAAGGACGACATGGAATGCGCCGATGATCTTGACTTGGCTCCGGAGAAGATTCGAAAGATGGCCTTCCGCGAGAAGTGGGAGTGCCTCTCCCAGGATTCCACAGAACACCTCATTCGGCTGCTGAAACCGAGAGCAGCGTTTGGTGGCCACACGCATTTTGGCTGCCAGAAGTGGTATCTGACATAGCTTTGGATTACGGTATTCAGCTTTGATTTCAGGTGGTCACAAACAGTCGCCTTCTGGGAGTATTCGGTTTCGTCGTTCTCCTGGCGGAACACCCCGCTTCCGGCTATCTTGCTACTTTCGATTACTCCCCAGTCGATCGAAGTGTCTAAGTGCCTGCTCCCTCACGAGTACACCGTGATTTCTATATACGTCATTACGGGAATCGTCGCCCTAGTTATGCTCTTAATGCCTTGCTTTCGAAAACTGCGTAGATCTGCCAGAAAGTCCGAAAAAGACCTTTAATACGGGTTTGTTACTAATTTCATTGTTATCTCATTTATTTCCTGTTTCTATTTATTCTCTTTTTTTCAACGTCGAGTTTTCCCTTAAACGGATAAAAGATTCGTGACGATCTCTTCTCGTTGTGTCAATGCATTCTGATAGCACTCGTAAATTTTGAAGTTTACAGATCCAAACAGATGCTCCCCAGTAGTTCCAAGATTCCAACTGCTTGGCGCCTCATTTCGTAAAGCTACCTACATATTTATTTCATCACTTACTAATAAAATCTGGTAAATTATGAGGGAAATTCTCCAGGCACATTTTACTTGATTCGTGTCGATGCGTGCGATTCATTAATTCTGAGCAGTGGAATGGAGTGAGATGTCATGATTGCTCGGGTTTACAGGTCCGTGATCGGATTCTGGTCTCCTCCCGCGCGCTCCCAGTGGACGTGGCAGCTTTTGCAAAGAAGGTGGTCATTCAGGGGGTAACAGCGACTCCCAGTTTCGTTGGTGAGTTGAACTCCGCAGCCCTGAAAGAAGGGGATTCTTAAAGAAACGGCCTGCAACTTCGTTTCGAACTTCGCAAACGTAGCAGTGGATGTGGAATTCCTTGTTGAGAGCGACAACGCGGACGATTTTCCCCGATTCCTGAAACTCGTGATGGTCGGAGAGGGTAAGCTGGTTGGGAAGCATACCGTATGCGGGAGAATGGACTGGTGGCAGGCGGCGCAACAAGGAAGAGTTTTCTTCTGGTAATCCTCGATGCAGAAAACGTCGCCGCATTCGTCGATAGCGAAGGGAACGCCGTCCAGCTCAGAACGGCACTGTTTGCACTTGAAGCAGGACGGGTGGAACGATTTCCCGAGAGCTTGTAGAACCTAAACTTTTTGCTGGAAGATTTGCGGGGTGATTTCTGGGTAGCCGCATCGGCAACGCTACCGTAATCTTGACTTTTCACTCACCATATCTACAATAATGTGTCCGCATCCTGCGCATTTTTCGGCATTTTCGTGCATTCCGACGTAGTTGTAGTCTTCCTGACAATAATTTTTGTTTTTAACCTGGAAGTAGAAAATAAAAATGCGTTCAATATACGCTTATGATCTGACCCTGTAGAACTTTTTGCCCCGCAGCGCTCGTCCACAAGTCGTACAAACAAAGCAAAGATCGTGGAAGATGCTGTCAAGTGCGTATGTCACGTTGGCGTCATCGAAAACCGCTTTCTGACATTCGCGACATGTGCCGATCACTTTCCGTGGAGGTTCCTCGGGCTGAGGCGCCTCGACCGGCGCCTCGTTGATTGTCCGGATTCTCCACCGGGCTCCGCTGACGCCGTTTGAAGGAACCGCTGAGCTCTTTTCTGAGGTGTTCAAAGAAGCAACGGATTCCGGAGGCGAAGTAGAGTCCGAGTGGTAGTTTGGAGAGTGAAACTGGATGCTCGTGGCGCCGTTCGACTTCGTCGTGATTTTCGAAGAAGGCGAATCTGCGCGCGGAGGAGCGGAGGCGGTGTTACCGACCAGCGCGGAACTGTGGTAGTAGGTCTTCGAGGGAGATTTCGGAAAGAGAACTGCGTCTCTGGAGCCCGTTTCGTTCACCTGGGTCAGTCGGGCATGATATACCCCGTTGGGGGTCAGGGCACGATCCGAGGAGTTGGAGTTCAGAGAGGACGTGGTTCCGGTGTTCGAGAGAGGGCTCACTGGGCTCAAAGAAGCCTTAGAACGAGAGTTCGTTATGTTCACACTCAGAGGCGTTTTGTAGTCAGTGGCCGCGGAACGGGCGTAGCGCCGAGATTCTTCAGGAGAATGCCTCTGCGAGTCCATCCACGGATTTCTCGGTCTGGTCGCTTTCAAAACCTGCAAAATTCTAGATTGATTGCTGCTTTTCCCTTGTTCCCTGTTTGTGCTGATCGCCGCTTCTTCGGAGGCCAAAGTTGCAGCAGCAGCTTCGATCTGGACCGCTTTGTTATGTCAATGTTTTTGTTGGTCCCCGGGTGACAAACAGCGATTCATCGCCACTTCCTAGTCGTTCTGTGCCTCAGCACCCGGTGCTCCCTCTAGCGATAAACCTTTTTGTCACGAAAAACAGCTGCCCGACCGATCGAAAACATGCGCTAAACTTGAATCTCATCGCAGAGACTCCGTTGGAACTCTCATACAACCCCTAACGATTCTTCGTTTTGCGGAGTTCAAAACACACTTACCATATTCCTCAGATCGTCAATTTCGTCTTTCGTCATCTGCCGTCGTTCGCCCAGTTTCGTCATCGTGTTCGTCGACGTCGATCCTGAATTCATCGTGGAAGCGGCGTTTACCTTCTGAAACACATTATATCTTACTCAGATTCTTCTAAACCGCTTAGAATGCAATGACTAATGTTGAGGAATCGGGTTCATAGGCGGTTATTTCGCCTGTCAACGAAAACGCGTCATCGCCGGATTTATTGCGTTTCGAGGTTCACTGACGTTCGCGCGTCTTGACAGTTTGGTTAGCTTATTCATAAGCGCAAACAAGTGTTTGCGGGGGTCACCGCAACCCTAAAAACGCCGCCGACGCTTTTCTCCGCTAATCGTTATCTCTGTGGTTGTGATCAACGCAGATGCAGGCTGGATGTGCCCTGCTGCAATAAGGTTTAGAACTGGTTTGGCTAAAGAAGAAACGAAAGCCACAGAGAAAAATGAAAATAACAAAACCCGAAATTTCACGAAAAGAAATCTACGCTTTTCGGCTTCATATTAGGTAGGACTGGTTTACACAAAGTAAAGATACCGTACCTTCTGGTGGTTGATGTTGATTGAGTGGAGCTTGTCCGTGAACTCTTTGGTCACTCCGGGGTCTCTGTCGATGACCTGCGGGGGCGGAGGACGACCAAAGGACTCCAACTCTCGCAGGTAAGCGTTTGTATCCAAGTCCATAAGGTCCGTCATCGCGTACCGCTCATTGAATCGGGAACTAAACCGCAATTATTCACTCGAAATCCTGCAAAATTTGCAAATCTGTTAGCGAACATTTACATAAAACGTTTAGAGAGCGAAACCATCGAGCAAGTGAGACTCAGAGTGGCTATGAACCGAGCGCCCGATGGAGCTAACACGTGTTTCCGATAAGCGCGGCTGAGCCTATGGATGCGAGGTGCGAAAATGGTTAGAGATGGAGGCGAGAAGTGGAATGAGTAGGTAAACGATGAATCAGAAGGAAAGCGGAGACAGGACGAGGCTTGTTTTGAGGGACCGGAGAAGCAGAAAGAAGAACGCAATGAATATGTGAGTAGGCAAAAAACAATTTCCGTCTCCTTTTCAACTTTTCCAATCTCGCAAAGATTCGTTTAGGGTTCACGCGCAGCTGTTGCTCCTGTTAAAGACGAATCTAAATCGAAAGTACCCCCTAAGGAGGTCTTAGTATAGCGCGCGAAGGGAAAACCGAGCGGAAAGGATTGTCGTGGGTATTACATTGCGTGTCGTTCAAAGTTTGTGAGCAGCAACCGTGTCAAGAGGAGCGTCTTGGGTCGAATACGTCGTTTGTGAGGCGTTTAGGCGATGGATGGGGTACGAAGACGGTTGGGAAGAAGTGTGGTAATCCTCCATTAGCACCGTTTTTGTCTTCCGCAATCGGCGGCGATTTGGTGACCCTTTTAAAGGAGAAAAAATGTTGCCAATTTGTTGATTGAAACCGCCAAGGTCGCGCGGCGAATACGCGAGGGAGGAGAAGAACCTAATCGGGGATTGATACATCGACTAGGACGACTCCGCCAGCCAGCAGAGATCGCTCGAGGGAAATCGAAAACAGCTGATTGAAGGAGAGGAGGAGTTAAGAACGCTCCCGAGGAGTCATGGAGAGCTCGCGAGGGACTCGACGCCCCCGAGTGCTTGCAAGCGATTCGAATTCGACAAGATTTAACGACGATCGACACGATAATTGATACGCGAATCGGCTCGTTCGGAGGATTAGAAACGCAGGTCGCATGCGTGATCCTCGTAATCTCGTCGAAACAAACCGCAATCGTTTTTAAAACACGACGAATCGGGTGGCGCTGGAAAAGAGTCGGTCCACGGGGGGCGCCTTTGGAATGAAGTCGTTTCGCAGCTGCTTTTGGCTTAGAACACAGCGAAACGCCTGGGAGAACCGGTCGAAACCCAGCAGAACACGGCGCAGGCGTCATTTGAAACCTGCGAGGGAGGATCACTGAGCGCTGGGAACTCCTAATGAACACGTCCTGAAACAGTCAGCGAGGGAACGACAGAAGAGATCGAAGAAAGAGGCTGCCGGCGATTTATCTTCTTTATCGGACGTTGGATCTGCTCGTAAACGTGTTTCAAAAATGGTATTTTGTTGCGGGCAAAAGACGGTCCCATGAAAAATAACAAATCTGCCGCCACAAGACCTGTAATAAACTCGCGTGATCTATATGTATCCCCTGAAAACCTTCCAATGATTGTAAACAACCACAAAGAGGGCGCAAACGACACCCTTACAATGCATAAAACAGGAAACGACCAGAAAATCTGAAGAAGAGCAGTTTGGTAGTTTTTTTGCTTGGAGGGGAAATCTGAGGGGTGAGGAAATTGCATTCAGGGTAACTGAAACACTTCAATACATAAAAAGTACCCGACGTGTTTTTCCGTGTTTTCAAGAAACCGCGACGCCGATCGGTTATCTTTAACACAAACCAGCACAGGAATCCACAAACCCATCCTTTACCAGCGGAGCAAAACAACTTCGAAACATCAAGTGGTGCGTTCGTTAGGAGGAAACCCTCCCGGACAGCCATAAAACAGCGTTAGCGCTCCTCCCAGCAGGTCATCGCCTTCCTTGGGCCGCTTGGAACAGTCTTCCTACAGTCACGAGTTGGCGACAAATCGATTCTTGCGTCTTTTCCTCATTCAGCGCTTCTTCTCGCCACCTGCGCGCGATCAGATCGAAAACGAGATAAGGATCGTCGTTCTTCGAGCGTCGGTTTCGTCACACCAAATGCGGAAAAGACGAAAAAGAAAAGGGGAAGATCCCTCCGATAATAAAAAAGACTCGCTTTTGAGATGACGGAAGCAGGACAAACAGAGAGGCGAAAGAGGACAAGAGGGGACAAGAGGCGAACAACGGAACCATCCTGTTAGGTGTGCTCGCGAGGAGGATTTCGCGCTCGGCGAATTATGCAAATATGCACAAGATGGCTGGGCCGACGTCGCACGTGTTCAATGAGCCCCGAATCGTAAATAGCGGACGGGAAATTGGATGAAATCGTTCGTCCGCGTCCGCCGGGGCCGCTTTCGTCTTTGCTTTGTACCCAAATCGGACCCTTGAAACTGACATAAACACAGTTGAGCACGCTGGCAGGTCTCGAAACGATTCCCCCTCGAAGTGCACAAAGCGATACGATTCTAAAGAGGAACTTTTAAATCCTGGAGCTTCGGTTTCACTGTTTCTGGTGGGAAACCGTCCACTTTGCTCTGTTGGTTTCAGGATGCTCTCGCTCCAGGCGCGTTTGGGCGCCCGCAGATGCCTCGTCAACGCTTCGTCGTCGGCGTCGCTGAACAAGCCGGTCACCGTTCCCAGAGTCGCCCTCCAATGCCGTACAATCACTTCTCAGCAGATCTTCAACGTCCAGGAGTTGGCTGTGAGTTTCTTATTCCTTGAGGCAGTTTTATCCTTAATTTCAATAGAAAGCGACCAACCTACCCAATCTTCCGCTTGCCCCCGAACCCAAGTTGTCCGTGGAAGAACTCGCGGCCGCTGGCGAAAGCGTCCTCGGCGAGCTCGGACTCCTCTCCTGGTGGAAACCCTCCAGCTATTTCCGGATCGGCCTCGAGGCGATCCACACGCACCTCGATGTCCCCTGGTGGGCTTCCATTATCGTCGGTGAGCACAAATTCTTTATCTACATTTTTATTAATTCTCCTTTTAGCCACTGTTGCGTTAAGGCTGCTCCTCGTCTCCGTCCCCGTTATGTCACAGAGATTACAAGCAAAGCAGAGCAAATACAAGAACGAACTAGCCGATTTCAGAGATCGCATGGATGAAGCACGCAAGGAAGGAAACAACTTATTAGGTTAGGGCGGATTCGATTTGGTTCCTTATCGATATTTTCAGTGCAACAAATTTTCTTGGAGCAGCGCGATTTTATGAAATCGAAGGATATCCGCCTTGGACGTCAATTCCTGGTTCTCGCCGCCAACGGAGCCGTTTTCATGACGCAATTCTTCGCCATCAAGGAGATGTGTAAAGTCGGATACCCCGGCCTAGCGACCGGTGGAGCGATGTGGTTCACCGATCTCACGGCCTGCGACCCTTATTATCTTCTCCCGTTTATTTCTTCCGCAACGATGGCCATGGTTGCCAGAGTAAGTTTTCCTCCGTTACCGATCAAAATCTTATCGAACTGTTCAGGTCGGTATTGAAGGAGGCGCCAACCCTGAAACGATGCCTCCTCTCATGCGGCTGGGTATGCTCTACGGTCTTCCCATTGCTGTTTTTGCTTTTGGAAGTCAGTTTTCATCGGTTAGTTGCACGCTTCGATGCTTGTATTTGCGAAGTAATTTCAGGCAATGTGTGTTTATTGGTGCACGAGCAACGGTATGTCCCTCGTTTACGCGGCTGCCTTCCGGAATGCCGCCATTCGCAAGTTCTTCAACATTCCTGAACTCGTGAAGCACCCTGCCAACCCAAACCAGAAGAACGTCTTCGCGGAAGTCCTCGAAAAATGGCGCGAGAACAAGACCAACCAACCAACCATTTCAAGCCTGAAGGCCGACGACCAGCAAAGGTTCAAGAAAGCCGGAAGAGGAAAACCAGTGATTAAGGGATGATTCAGATGTTAGTTAGTATTGTTGTTTTAGGCTTGTTTTCTTGTTAAGACGTTTCTTGTACATAACATCGAATGTTTTGCGAAGCAAAAACTGTTTTCACCTCTAACAAACAGTTTTGCTCGGTATAGGGCGTCGGAAAGTGGTTTATGATCCAGAGAATCCTAGGGCAATATGACGCCCAGCAGGCCAATCAAGGCAAGGACAATCTGGCACCCATTTCAAGCGTTGTTTCCATGCGTTTTTCTGGCTTTTCGCTTCGTCCCTGCCTGAAACCAGTTGTCACTTCATATTTATCACAAGTGAATGACTGAAACGTGGAATGTGATCTGACGAGCGATGCCATCGGCTTCCTGAAACTTCCTGGATCGAATCTAAACAACCAACATCACAAACCTGAAGTTCTTCGCGTTCGCCTTTCATCTGTTCGTGTTGCTTTTGGAGATTATGAATTTGAAGCGAATTATGCTCTAGGAATAACCGGACTCATCTTCCATCTCTAATTCCCCTATCTGGTCCGCTGCTCGTACATATAAATTCTCAAAACGGTCATCCAACAGCCGGAGAGGACCTTGGCTTTTAATGACAGCCGAACATGGAATAATTGACATAACAAAAAACAAACGAATTGACATTTGGTTTATTAATATGTACAAAGCGGTCAAGCGACGCTCAGACCGACAAATCGTTGTAGAAGAGATCAGCGTTCAGGCAGTTTGAAGCGTTCTGGAACTGGAGTGCCACGTTGACGTTCAGCAAAGCCAACGGCTTCGAAAACCCATAATGATCCAAGAAATCGTCGACTTCCGATCGGTAATTTAGCTCAAACTCCAGCGGATCTCGGACGAGAACCATCGTTGGGTGCTTAAGAGGCTGCGTTAGAATCATGTACGTATATTCTCCATTTTCGTTAGGGTTCCCCAGGCGGACTGGAAAGTCTGAAAGGAGAGAAATTGGAATGCAGAGATTATCCAGTTTCTTACAAGGACAAGGATCAGCCGGGTGGCCGGTGCTGATCAGGACTTGGCCTGGATCGGGACCAATCTTGCGTCCGTAGCCGTTGAACGAAACGGTGCTGTTGGACGATAACGAATATTGGCGAGTCGAGAAAACGGCCGTGTACAGGTCACTGTCGATGAGCGAAACTAAAGTATGGATTCCGTATAAAAGAGCTTGAAGCGCCTAAATACAGTAAGAAACTGTGCATCGCTCTGTGTGGACCGTGGGAGAGTCAACGACGGTGTACCATTTTCCCATGAGACGTTCGATTTCGACGTCGCCTATGGCGAAATACAGATTCCGGAACAGCTTTGCCGCGATGTTTTCCGCGTCGATGTTAGTTAGAATCTGAATCGAGAAACTGAGAAATGAGGGCAGAGTGCAGACCGACCTCGTTGATGCGGTCCAGAGTTCCCGATCGTTTGTTCGAAGGCGCGCATGAAGCGCCATACATCTGAAAGTAGCTGACAGCCGAAACCGTTCTTCCAGGAACCGGGATTCCTCCGATGAAGCTCAACACTCTTCCTAGAAGGGGTATCATCGTTATATGGAAGAAGGATACAAAACTTGCCTGAAAGGGCAGCCATAAACAGCGACAAGATGCATAATTGGATCTGCATTGCGGTGTGCGCGGAACCGGGCGAGTGAAGAATTCGGATCAGGTCGGCCTGACCGCGAACTCTAATGCCAGCCGCGATAGCCGATGTCAGCGACCTTGTGACCCACATTTTCCCAACCGACTTGTACACACCAAGACTCCTGTCACGAGCGACCTGACGTGGAGCTTCGGAGGTGCGAACGGTCAGGCGCGAAATTTTGGCGGAAAGAGTTGTTTTCGAACGCGAGAGAAAATGTGGATTCAAGGTTACTTCGTGGCTCGCGGCTCTCGTGGTCCAGAAAACAGAACCTTTTCGATTTCAGAATGCTGCTTGGATCGGCCGGAACTCCTGGGCGAAAGATCCAGAGAACGAGTCGCCTGCTGGGCCGCGTAAGAGCTGCCGAGAAACAGGAGCCCACAACGTTCGTGGGAAAGTCGCTTCTTTCCGTTTATGCGGAGCCGCCGACTGGGAGCATCTCGTTGAGCGAATTCGAGGACGCCGCGAGGTGCCGCCTTAAGGTCCTGAAAAAGATCGAGGAGGCAAACGAAACCCACTCGAAAGGGTCTGACGAATGGCACCGTTTTTTAATGAAGGTGCGTTTAATCCCACGTTTCCGACTAA
>KN167474.1:388366-400039 GCA_000757745.1 Steinernema scapterisci
TCTAAGACCCTATGTCTTGCTGTCAAAATGCCTAGCTCTCGTGATGGAGGTACTGTAGATGTCGTCGATCTACGGAAGATGCACAAACAAAGATTGCGGTTAAATATTTTATTATTTATATATTTTTGAGATATTTAAAATTAGGTCCTAAGTACGGGCAACGTGCGCCCGGTCGTCAACACAATAAACTATGATACACAAGATAACAAAGTAATGAGCGTAATGCCTCAGTGGCTGGGGCAGGGAAGACCCAAATTATGACATAAATGCGATCGCTAGAGTTCGGGAGGGGAGTGGACCACTGTTGGCACGGGGGGAATTGAGATGGCGGAGAATTTACAGGACGAAGACCCGGTTACGACTGTGCCTTGGCGGCTTTCTCGCGCGCCATACGCGTAGCAACGGCGGCTACAAGCGCAGCTCCTCTCCCGCTGCCATCTTCGGATAACATCAATTGGTACTGTAAGAAAGAAGAGCTAACAAGATCGATGGTCAACAGCAACAAACCTCCAGGTTTCCTTCCACCAAGTCGTCGATTTTCTCGTCGAGGAGTTTTGAAAACGTCGGGTGGAACCTGTACACGGATCCGTCCACGCCGACCGTGACGAACGGTTTCCGCATGCGGTTCAACAGCATCGCGATTCCGGCGGCTGAGATGTGCGCGGCCCTGAAAAGGATAAGTGAGTGATACGGAAGATTGAGGCTGCGATAAGTACCTAGTACTCACGACGGAGCAAACGTAGGCGACGTTGGCACAGTCTGCGGGCGATACGGTTTCTATACCGATTTCCTCGAGAATCGTCATCGTCTTCGAAAAGTTCTTCTCGTCGTCTTCGATTAGATCCCGCTCGATTTCAGAAACGTATTTGGTGGGAAACGAGTGCGGCTCCGAAATGGCTTCGTAGTCACCGTCAAACAGGAGATTTTCTCGAGCTAAATGCTCCAGGATGACGCGAACGACCTCGCCCATGTACATGCCGGAAATCATCTTTTCGTACCTAAAAAGACGTTTTCAAGAGTAGAAAAAAGATGGGTTAAGGAAGCCGAAACATTCGGTATGCCATCTGCACTTACAGCTGTCTTCCGGGGTTGATGGTGATTGCGTCGACGGCTTCGTCGAACTTGGTGCGGATGAAATCCATTGCGCCGTCGTCGCCGAATCCTCCCCATTCGGTGTTGACAATCATCTCGTCGGGAAGACCATCGGCCTTGTGGTCGATCTCGCCTTCGATCTTCTTGATTCTATCGATCTTCTCCATATAGCAGGCGTTCGATCCGGTACCTACGATAACTCCGATCTGGCACGAGTTCTCCAGAAATGCACACGCCATGAGCGTTCCGGTCGTGTCATTTAGAACCGCGACGACGTCAATGTCAATATCCTTAAAAGTACAGTTTCGTCTTTGTTTTAAAACCGGCTTTAACGTACCTTACGACGATGACACGCTTCGCGAAGGAGTTTCACGACGTCTTCGCCTTCGACTCCGGAAGCGTTGAAGCCCTTTGTCCAATTGACGAGTTTGGCGCACGTCAGTCCCTCTTGCTTGCAGGGAAACGAGAACGTGAATCCGAGCGGCAGTTTCTCGCGGTCCATCAAGTCGTGGTCCTTCATGAAGCCGGCCAAGCACTGGGCGATGTGGTCAAACAACTGCTCGCCGGTGCCTTTCATGATCTTATCCGGCACACGGAAGATCTTGCCCTCCATCTTGCATTCTCCTCCGATGAGTCGAATGAGGAGCACGCGGAAGTTAGTGCCCCCGAGGTCGAGAGCCAGAAAGTCGCCTTGTTCAGTACCGTTGGGCACGGCGCGGACGTACGACGGAAGCATCTTAACGGCCGCAGTTTTGGCTAAAGAAATACTGTGGGAAAATCGGAGAAATCTAAAACATACCAGTGGCCGGGTCGAGGCCCTTCTCCATGCTGGCTAGCATGGCGTCCATGAGTCTTTTCAAAGTGTCATCGGACAGTTTGAAGCACTGGCAGATTTCATGAATCTAAAGCGAATATATTTAATCCAAACAGTTCGAAAGCCCACAATGAAAATAGAAGTTAAGTTAAATTTTACCTTATCGACTGTGTTAATATCGGAAAAAGCTTTTTCGCTGAACAGATTATTGAAATTCTGGCTCAGAACATCAACATAGGTGTCGAAAACCATTTTGGGTTCGGAGAAAGCGCGTTTGGGAAAAGCAGCAAAGAAGAAGAGGAATGGAGCTTCTGATAAGGCAGAACTGAAAGAACAAAACACTGTGATAACCGAGACGAGAACTGCAGGAATAAGTGCACGTGAAAGCGGAGCGACACCCCTAAACACCGAAGAAGTGTAAAGAGGCGGCAGCTGGAGAATCACGGAAAGAGAGACTCTGGAGATTTATAGCACACACGCATAGATACAATCGCAGGCGGAAGCCAAAGGCCACGGAAAACAAGCGCAGATGCATTCCTAACGGCGATGCTATTTTTCTTGCGATCGCAGATTAGCGCGCAGAAACTGAAAGTTGGATAGAATGATTCCTAAATTTGACCAGAGAACCTGTGAGAGGGCACGAGAAAAGACATGGAAAAAGTGCGCATGAGATCAGAACTGACGTGGAGTGATCGACGCGAGCGAATGACGCGATAGGAAGACGGGAATCAGCCAGAAGTTATAGTTTGTGACCTGATCAACAGTCGGCAGTAACTATAAATAAACAAGATCTTCAAAGAAAGCCTGATTCGTAAGAATCTTTGACGCAGAGGGAAGCGAGAGAGAGAGCGTCGATCGACATCGAACGACCGAAGACCGCCGTTATCAGTGGCGGTGGCGAAGACCGCGAAGGAGCGGCGGTGGAGGGCGAAGCGACTCCTGAAGTAGGCGCCGCGGATTTCTCAGATCGGCGAGTGGGGCGTAGAGAAGTCACGTGCAGAAGGATTCTGCAGATCGGGCGGCGATTTCTGTGTACGCCGAAGAACCCAAGCAAACAGCTGCTGACGCAAGCAACTCGAAGTGACGAATCGACGATAAATCACGCAGACGCGTCTTCGCCAACTCGGGGACGTCAGCGGGGAAAGCCGCTCGGAGAAAAGCTCATGCCTAAGCTCGTGAAATGGAAGGCGAGTGGCACGTTCGGGCATTTTATATACAAAAGGGGCAAAGGGCGCCTTGCACCTAGCTGGAAACTGACACCTGATCCAACCACAGCACAACGCACGACTAGACGCTCGTTTGTCACAAAAAGTCCAGTGAAAACACAAAAATACAAAACCGATAAAAGGAGATTTAAGTAACCAAGAGTTCATCAGGAGAAACAAACGAGGATTGTGTGCATTGCAGATACCATTTTAGAAATCCAAACGCAAATTTTACAATTTAGAGATGAGCACCGAGCACTCAGAACCGTTTGGGGTTCGGATGTAACACAATCCGCTTTGCTGCATTTCGCTCCAAAATCTGCACTCCGGGAAGCTCCGCGTATAAACGAACTCACCCTCTCCACCTTGTTCACGTCCCTGGGGTCGCGGAGGGCTGTGGCCTTGATTTGTTCGATGGCCGAACTGACCGCGTCGTCCACCGTGCGCTCGCGAGTGATCGGCATTCCAGAAACCCGAGCAGCTAGTATGGCACAAATCTGGAACAGGGTTACGGTATAAGATTACGGTAGTAAATTTTGATCGAGCATGAAAATCGTGCGGAAGACGTCCGCAGAGGAATTTACAAGCGGAAAGGCGCGTGAAACGAAAGAAGCACTCCTAAGGTCGGCGTGCGAAGGAGATGTCGGTCGTGAAAAGCTCGAAAGTGATCCCACGTAGCGGTCTTTGCCCAGTGGCTAATGGGACTCCATCGATCGCGCGGACCTTGGAACAACAACATCGCGTGCTTCAGATTAGCGTCGCCTTCGTCGGCGCTGCACGTTTGGGGAAAGCCCTGATCATTTCGGCTACGCGCAGATGCTCCAGAAACCAAAAATAACTCGAATTCTTTGCGGAAAAGCCGAGAAAAAACGAATCAATGCGAGTTTTTGCAGCGCCTTTGTACAAGCGCTTCTCAGGATTCCGGTTAAAGCAGAACTCGAAATCTGCAACCGGTTTCGCGCTGTCTTCAGCAGTTTTCCACGGAAAGACGCTTTAAAATCACCAAAACAGAGTCGAGAGGAGCGCCGGAGATGACGCAAGACGGCGCCCGATTTCGATCGAACTCAGCTGGCACGTGCGAAATCCGAAGTCGGGGGAATCGATCTGTTGACGGAGGGATTCCTCGGCAGCGGGGGCCGAAGGACAAGTGACGCGAAGAAGGCGAAGGGAGGAATTCAATCAAATCGGAGGAGAAGATGGGCCAAGAGACGAGGAAGCGGCCGCGCCGAAGAAATCGATCGGAACGTGACGCAACTCGGGGGAATCGGAGACGAGGGAGAGGCCCGCGCAGCCACGTTAACTGAGGCGTTGCATGCAGCTGTTCTAACGAAAGAATTCTGGATTTGGGAGGTGGTTGGCAGCATAGAAAACGGTGGACATTGGGGAGAAAACGGGTACTGCACAACGCGAGTAGGAACACAAGTTGACCCTTTCGTCTTCGATCGATGGAAAAGAGAAGAAGGTGAAAACGAAGGTTTTTGGTGAAGGGAACGCAGGAGACGAATTACGGTTCGATGGGTCAAAACAAACTCAGAACCGCGTGGACTCCGCTGCAAACACTGTTGCGCAGAATGTAAACACTTTTTATGAGCGTTTGACCTTAAAAAGTACATTTGAAGAGGGGAGAGCAGATTCTTGGAGAAAAAATAGTTTTAAGATCAGGTGGGGAACATTGGCTTGGCATGCAGCGAGCGACTAGATCAACATTTAACCTAAAGTTTTAAAGAGGTTATTTCATTTTTCTCCTGGTGCTGAAATGAGCTAAGGTGAGGTCCGGTCCGACTCGATCTATGATTACAAACTTGGCAGCTTAAAGGGAAATTTTGCGATTTTATATGATTTATCAAAGCCTTCGCACATTTAATTCGAATCTCGCGTCCCATCGCTAAGAGTCAGCACCATCCAATGTAACCGGAATTGCTCTAAGGGTCATTCTCGTCAAAATTCTCTTCTCGGTTGGCATGACGACGAAGAAAACAGCGCTCTGGCTAATCCGGCTTATCGCCTTGAAGAGAGTTTCTTATTCTGTCCTTTGTCGTCTGCGGCATGCTTACTTGCCTCCCTGAAAACAATTACGACGCTGGTAATTTGAATTGGCAAAATTTCGAGGATAAATTGTTTTTCAAATCGTTTTTGTGGTTAGTGTGCATGTTGCAGTTGTTTTCTGAAAGAAGGAAAAAAATTGGCAAAATCGAGCTGAAAAACCTAGTTTACTGGCATAATGGAAACTTCTGACCTCATTCCAAAATCGGCAATTTGACAAAATCGGAAATTTTCCATTTTCAGAGGGTTTCGGAGTCACGGTATTCCTCATCATACGCAAGCTTCCAAAACGGTTTTTAATCAAAATTTTGCGGCGAATCCGAATTTGCTGTTAAAATTCAATAAAACTGCATTCAGTGTTCAGAAAAAACGTTTTAAAAGTGAAAAATTGCAGCGTGTCAGCACATTCAACCATTTCCCGGACGGTCTTCTTCAGCCATGAGGTGCTCACAGCTCTCGGTCTTCCGCTTTGTAGATAGATTTTGACCTCTTCTATCTTTTAAAATTGCTTGGAAACGCAAGAAACGGTGCTTTTGTCAATTTTCAGCTGCGTCGAAATCCAAAAATTTGACTTTTTGCGCATTGGTAGGGCGAGGACGGCGGAACGTCTCTTTCTGTGAGCATTATTTCAACGGAAAGTGCATGATAGAATGGCGGATATGGCACAAAATAATGCAAAAAGACATGGAAAACACGAATATTGCTAAATCAGATTGAGAAAACCTGAAAAACCAATCGTAAGCGTAATTTTGAACCGTGTTTCCATACTTATGTGTCACCCTGTACAGAGTTGACCTTTGGCTTGACGGTCCTTCAGAACTCTGACTGCTTCCTAATAACGTCTGCTTGAATTGCTTCTCTGACCACTGTTTATCAGCTTCACAATTCTTAACCGCTCTAAACGTCGCTATATCGCAATTCTTGCTAAATTCGACTCTCTATCGTCGTACCCACATTCACATCGTTAAGTTGATGAGAATGACGACGGAGGGCCAGCCGGCCACCGAGGGACTGGAGAAGAAAAACAACAACATGCTACAAGGCGACGAGCAGAAGTGTTAAACAGACCTGACTTGGGTTTGTTTCTTTCAATTGTAATGAAACAGGGAATTCTGTTTTTGGATTTGAAGGACTTGAAGCTGTAAGCTGACTCTCTCCACTCGCCACAGCTGACGGTGAGCTCTCGCCACGAGCACCCTGTTGAACTCTTATTTTTCTACGATCGCCTAACGTTTCTGGAAACAATGTCCGCGAAACTCCTCTCCTCGCGATTCTCCCGATTTCCGAACTTTCGTGACCCTCTCTTTCCAGAATGGCGAGTGCCGTGCTCAACTACTCAGTTTCCAATGAATTCAGCTGCGCGCGGCAGATTTTTCTGAAGTCGGACAGGTCCAATGAATCTTCGCTCATCGTGGGAAATATTCCACCTTTCGTCAGTTTGGTGAGTTCCTCGGCTGATTTAATTTCTTTAGGTTTCAACATTCAATTTCTGATTGAAATTTGCTTTAGGATGCGATCAAAGCGATGATCTCCCTGGCCGAACCGAAGGCGAAGATCCACTCGGCCATCTTCAAATCGTCAACTTCTCTCGACGAAGACCTCCAGAAAGTCCGCGAAGCTGCTTATATTCTTAGTGCTCATTCTGTATTATAGGGCTACCGCACCGCCTCTGTTAATGTTGGAACCGAACGCGATGTTTCGAAGGTGCTCAAAAACGCCGAGTCCCTGCCAGTCATCAACCTTCACGCTCTTGGACATCCTCTTCCGCGTGTGGGAATGAGAAGTAGATCAGAAACCGCGTTTTATCGTTTACTTTAGTTCTTTCAGAATTTATCGAGGATTATAGTAAAAAGCTGAAGACGATTGAAGATCTGGAGAAGGAGGTCGAAACCTACATGTCCGACTACGACGCTAAAGTTGCCCAGGTTTGCCTCCTTTGTAGCTCGTGTTCATCAAAGGGTTTTGTTTTAGCAAAAGATGGAAGCGAAGCTGAAGGCGAACCAACCGGACGATGATGGATGGGTGACCGTTACAAGAACAAGTATGTCCACCTTGAGTTGTTTCCGTAGATTCATGGATCCTGTTTCAGAGAGGCACGCAGCCACGGATCAACAAATCATCAAGAATAGCGAGCTAATCGACAGAGTGAAGCGAAGGAAGGTGGCTGCTGACGTAAGTTGTTGGCGCTGTGATCCCGTTTTATGTGCTTTTTTAGGAAGAGGCAGTCGCGTTCTATACCTTCAAGTCCAAAGAATCTAAGGCGAAACGTAAGTTTGGTGTGGATTTGAGCTCGGGACTATTTCATTTTCGTTGCAGATATGGACGAGTTGCGCCGAAAATTCGAAGAGGACAAGAAGAGAATCGCTCTGGCGAAGGCCGCTAGGAAGTTCAACCCTGTTTGAAACCCATTTTTGTTGTTTTCTTGTTGAATTTTTGTTATTTGTTGAAAGATTTCCACCCGACTTGTCCCTTTGGTTCGAACCTGGTTTGTCCAGATAGCTTATATGGATTGGCCGCTCAAGTTTTATTTTAGTTCAGAATTTAGGATGCGATTCGACGCAAACTTTCTGGTTCCCGAAGACACCAAGCGGTTTCTTGGAGTTGGTATAACCACACTAAACCTTGCTAATGCGATTCTAAGCGATAGATGTTGCAGAATCGAGTGTTGTTTACGCGCAGTCGCTCTCTCATGACCAGGGATCTTCGCAGCAGGTGAGCGCGCCTCCTCAGCCTCAAATTGAGCCTGAACAACTACAACAACAGCAACACGTAAGAAACTAGTTTGTTCGACCTGATGTTCGTTTAAGAGTTTAGGAATGCGTGAAGCGCAAGGCCGACGAGGGAGAGGACGTCGCCGCGAAGAGGCTCAAGATGAACCATCCGGTACCATCAATATATGCCATTTCTTTACAGAATTTTTGTTTAGGATCTACAAGAGCAGTATTGGGCGTTCGAAATGCAAATGATGCGCTCGTGATCTTCGGGAACGCAACACATCTTCCCGTATGGGTACCGTAACCTCCAGACCATCTTTGCCTTAAACAAGTTAACTGTATCATTTACCACGCGAATCTCACTGCATAAATAAAACGTTGTCAGTAAGACTAATCGGATGAGGCGGAGAACTCACAGATCCACGCCAATCGAGCTTGAGAAACCGCTCCCGCAATCTTTGATGTCCCAGCGATCATTTGTTTCTTCATTGCCCGGCGGTTTATGGGTGTGAACCGAGGGTTGTGAACTGTGAACCCAGAATTGATGGACTTTGTGTCGGTCTTCGCAACACGTGAGGGGTCCGACGGTCGACCGGCGCGGAGCAGAATCGCGGGAATCATGCGGTTCGCCCGGCACGAGGCGCCGTTTTCTGTTTGCGTCGTGTGATGTCGGCGGGTTGCACCCACGTGGTTGCAACTGGTCTCCTTCCCGCCAGCGTCTTCGCGGCCGCGTGCAAATTCCGAACTTCTTTGTCAGCTGAGAGCTAAGAACTTGAGTGCCAAATTCGCTTTCCCTCTGCTTTCGCCGCATAGTCATTTCTTCTTCCGTCCGACTCCTCCTCAAGCGTTGTTTATCCTCGCTCTGCCAGGTGGCCTCCGCTTCCTTCGGCAACTGTTCTTCCATCTCCCAAACAAAAGTTCTTCGGAAATCGATTCTTCCAAATTCATTTGATCCAAGTAGCGCTCTTTAAAGGCAGCAGCGGTCGATCTGAACGCAACGGTTTTTGTTTTGCTTTTTGGCTTGTTTTTAAGTGGACGCGGCGAGGATTGATCGGTGATAACACGACGCGGACGAAGTCTGCTCCCTTCAGAGCCCGAGTCCATAACAGGTCCGAACGAGTTGTCGCATGGCATCCAGATCGATCGCGCTCCTTAGGAATCTTGCTTTGCAAAGATCCTTTTCTACGATCCGGCCTCATGTGTACCCCGGAAAACGGCTTCCCCATGCGAAATATGGAGGCCGGCATACGGTAGGTGGAAGTTCGTTGGAACGGTAATTTGATAGCCAGTTGAAGGTGACGATGTTGCCGGGAGATGGAATCGGACCCGAGATGATGGAACACATTAAGAAGATCTTTCTGTTTGCAAATGTAAGTCGAACTTGACTAAGCGCAGGACCAATCCTTAGCTCAGATTCCGGTGGACTTCGAGACGGTCGAGCTGAGCTCGAAAGATCTGGACGAGAGCAGTTTGGAGTTTGCGTTGATGGCCTGCGAGAGGAATGGAGTGGCCATTAAGGTGAGGTAGTTGCAGGAAGCACGAGGCTGGACGAATTGTTCAGGGCAACATTGAAACAAAGTTCGACCACCCGGATTTCAAGAGCCGAAACGTGGAGATTCGTCGTCGCTTGGACCTCTATGCTAATATTCTCCACTGCGTGTCGATTCCGACGATTCCTACGCGCCACAAAGGAATCGATATTGTGCTGATCCGCGAAAACACCGAAGGCGAATATTCGGGTCTTGAGCACGAAACCGTTAAAGGCGTCATCGAAAGTATCAAGGTTTCTATGAACTCCAGAGTGAACTTTTTCCAATTCGCCTATTTTAGCTTGTGACTCGCAAGAACATTGAGAGAATCGCGCGTTACGCGTTCGAGTTTGCTGTGATTAACAACCGCAAGAAGGTGACCGCGGTACATAAGGCGAACATTCAGAAGCTCGGAGACGGACTTTTCCTAAAGGTGAACAGAAAGAATGAGCTGGGAATTGACAGTTTTGTTCCTAGGTTTGCAAAGACATGGCGGCCGCGGAGTACAAGAACGTGGAGTTCGAAGGTAAAAAGTTTTCCATAAGGTGAATATCCAGTAGCTCGAAGACGAACTAGACTAACAACAGCTTGGACTGCAAAAACTTTTTTGTGGGACAATATCGATGATTTTTAGCTAAAATTGCTTGTTAAACGTTTTTAAAGCATTACAACACACACGCGTAAGCCTTTTAAAAAGCTTGAAATTGCACAGTTTAGCTTTGGGGCCGTATCATTACTGCGCGGTGGATTTTGATCATTTTTTTCAAAGTCGGTCAGAAAATTCCAGTTTTGCGAACTTTGACCAAAGTCCGAGCTAAACTACCGTTATTTCGCACGCTCTTTCCAATGGTCTTATCCACGTTTCGCGAAAGCCTTCGTACAACTCAGAACAGTCAATTTACGGGGTGGTCATATCATTATTGCGAGCACTGTATCACTAATTAATAATTATTTTTTCTTCACTTTTTAAAACTTTCTTGTTTTCAGCAATGATCGTTGATAACGCTTCGATGCAGCTAGTTTCTCGCCCTCAGCAGTTCGACGTTATGTGAGTTGAGTTTCTCCGAAATCCCAGAAAAGTTAAACTTTGCCACTGTTCCCGGGTGCTCACAGAACTGGTCAGCTGAACAGTCCTCGTTTCCAGACCGTCGAAAGTGATCCAGGCACCACTTGTCTGTGTCCTACCATCGAAAAGTTCCTCTTCCAACTACCTTTCCATGGCTTTCCTAAACGCTTCTTATCTTCAGGGTGATGCCCAACCTCTACGGAAACATAATATCGAACATCGCCTGCGGTTTAGTCGGCGGTCCGGGCCTTGTCAGTGGAATCAACGTCGGCGACAAGTTCGCTCTCTTCGAAACGGTTTGTTTACCTGCTCCACCTTTTCACATCCATATATTCTTTTAGGGAACGCGAAATACCGGAACTGCTTTGGCCGGAAAGAACTCAGCGTGAGTGCTCAAAAACTCGTAATCTCGGTAAATCCTCAGAATTTAGCAATCCGACCGCCTTCATTCGTGCTGCAGTGGACATGCTCCGCTACCTTGGATTGGACGCCGACGCAAACCGCCTTTCGGACGCTCTCTACGCGACCCTCACGGAACAGCGCCTGCACACCGCGGACGTCGGAGGCTCCGAGAAGACCACAACGCTCATTGACTGCGTCATGAAGAACTTGGCTATGGAAGCCGAACGCCAAGTAGCAGAAGCTCACTGACCTTCGCTACAGAATGCGATCCCGAGCGCTTAGTATTTAATTTTGAATGGAAACGGCTTCTGTACATAGAGCGTTTAAGTTGTGAATAAACGCATCAAGTTCGAATAGTCCCTGGGGCTGCAGACCTGAAGGAAGAGAGTTGCCGTAAAGTGATTTAAGCAAGTAATGACACCTGTCAGCGATGTCACAAGGAACCTGAAAAAACAGAACGGCGGCGAACGTTCTGCTTACTCGCCAGTCGCGTTTTCTCCGTTTTCAATTGTAGTTTAATCGAGTATCAAATATATTGAGGTCATCCAAATTGATTAAGAGTTTTCAGAGGACACCACTAAACGGTGGCCGTGGCCGTGGCCGTGGCCGGTGGCCGCGCACACTAAACGGTGGCCGAGCCTCGGAAGCGGTGGCCAAGCATTAGGAACGGTAGCCGAGCCTCGGAAGCGGTGGCCAAGCATTAGGAACGGTGGCCGAGCCCGTGGCCGTCATGGGAATCGGTGGCCAAGCATTAGGAACGGTGGCCGAGCCCGTGGCCGGCCTAGGAAGCGGTGGCCGAGCCTCGGGA
>KN167474.1:403039-458630 GCA_000757745.1 Steinernema scapterisci
TTCCGGAAGAATACGAATACGATCCTAGGATGATGCCTCAACAGGTGATTCCTACAGATTGATCCTTCTTGGAATAGCTTTTATTGCAGATCTACCAAAACCCTCCTCCGCAACAGATTCCTATCGTTTCCAGCCAGTCAACCTCCTGTATTCCTATGGCGCATCATCCTCCCCCGATACCTGAACAATACAAGAGGCCGCTTTCGCAGCCTCCTCAGGTGTCCCAGGCTCCGCCATCGGCTCCTACCGTTTCCCGGGGCCTTAACGTTCAATTCGAAGCAATCGCGAAGTACGAAGACCAGCAAGCAATCCGCGCGGTTGCGTTTCACCCCTCGGGGAGATTCTTCGCCATTGGAACCAACTCCAAGCAGCTTCTCATATGCAAGTATCCCGACATTCGAAAGATTGCGTAAGTGATCTGTTTCCGGACTTACAAACTTACCTAATCCATTTTTAGGAGGCGAAATGGGATTCCAGCAACTCCTGAAATCGTCCTTAACAGGCCCAAACAACATCGAGGCAGCGTTTATTGTCTCGGGTTCAACCAAACCGGTGAACTTCTGGCCACTGGATCCAACGATAAGTCGCTGCGACTGATGGCGTTCAACGCTGAACAGTGCAAAATAGGTTTCAATGAATCCATAGCCTCAAACTGTAATTCAGATCAATCTAGGGGCTGAAATGGAGTTGAACATGCACGACGGCACTGTCAGGGACGTGATTTTCATGGAGGACGTTCTGATTTCCGGTGGGGCTGGGAACTGCGGAATCTGTGCCACCGACTGCTCCACAGGTCAAACTGTTCGCAATTTCACGGGTCACTCTGGTGAGTTCTGAATAATCCATCAATCCCTCATTCACAAAATCTGTTCCAGCTCCCATTCTTGGTCTCTACACGTGGGGCGGAAGCAATTTCGTCAGCTGTTCCCAAGACAAAACAATTCGGTTCTGGGACCTCCGCGCCCCAAATGCGATCAACGTCGTCACGCCAGGACAAAAGACGTCGAACGCTCCTGTGACCTCCGTTTGCGTCGATCCTAGCGGGAAGTTGCTTGTTTCGGGACACGAAGACGCTTCCGTGATGCTCTACGATATCACCGGATCACGAGTGATCCAGCAATATCGTCCCCACGGCGACGAAGTACGGACAGTCCGATTCAGCAATGCGGCCTACTATCTGCTGTCCGGGTCTTACGACAAAAGGTAATCTGGAAACAAGTTTCTCCAAATGTGAATCCCATATTTTCAGAGTTGTCATAACCGACATGCGGGGCGATCTTACCGCTCCTCTGATGTATCTCCCCGTAGCAGAACACAACGACAAGATCATCCAATGCAGGTCTGACTTAACTGCTTGCTCTCAATCTGATTTCTCTTTTTCAGATGGCATCCCCACGATTTCACCTTTCTGAGCACCAGCGCTGACCGATCCGCTGTTCTCTGGTCACTTCCCACGTCTCCCACCTACCAGTAGCTTAGATCTTAGCGCCGACCACTTCTAGTCCGCCTTCTTTCCGATCTCGAATTCTCCCATGCCAGTTCAGATTTCGTGTACATACTCAACCGCCAGTTTTGCTTCCCGATGCCTTATAATATAAAGTGACGATAGTTCTATACCCTTTCCTCGGCCTACAACGTATCGCTGATCCGCACCCTGGCTGCCTCGATCTCTTGAGACCCACCCTCGATAACACCTAGGGTCCGTTGTTCTTATTCCATTTCACAAACCAAACACTTCGTGGGAACTTCGCGCGATGATTGACGTTTTTCGGCTTTCGGCTGTCAAATCACCGCTTCTTCTCGCTCGATTCGTCACCCAGTCGACCGCGGATCGTAAACAACGAAGATGTCGTGGCTATGGAATCGGACGATGCCAAAATCCCACTTTTACGTATGGTATCTCGGGTCTAAGGAAGTCGAGGGAGTTCGTGGAGCAGCCGTCGTTCTCCCGGTCATGAGGCAAACCCTTCGGGATAGCTTTAGGCGATCTCCTAACAAAGCGACTGTCCAGGTAAGTTCGCCTTTCACCTCTTGGGAATCACTCTGGTTGTATTCGGATGAGAAGCCGCTAACGGCCGTATTTCAGATCTCTTCAAAGGGAGTCAAACTCATTCAAACAGTGCCGACGGTCTCCAAGAACGGGAAAGTCAAGATGCAGCTCGTCAAATTCCACATAGCGGCAAAATGCCTCACGTTCATTATGAGTGGGAAAGCGCCGTTTGACGATGTAGTCGCCTTGGCATTTTTGGCCGTGGTAATTTAATGAGTTTTTACGCAGTTTTTATTACCGTAATCCGTGCAGAATCCCGAGGCTTCCATGCCGATTCACGTCCATTGCTATCGGTGTGATAGCGCTGAAACCGCGGCCATCATGGTTTCGAACCTTCAGCTGCTGATTTCTCGGCCCGAGAACCAGAAGAGTATCCGGGACTTGGAACAGAGACTCTATCAAAGTGGGCTTGTTTCCCACCGTCCTCGATCACCTCCTTTGATGCCCCTGCGCGCCGAAACCTCTCGCTTGCCGCGGCGTTTCGACGACGACGAGAGATTCCTGAAGTTTCGCTCTTCCGTAAATGATCTCCCATCGTTCGACGATTTCGACGACGCTCCCGTATTCAGACGGTTCGGCGAAATGACGCTGCCTTCCGCGAAGTCCAGGTCCTTGGATATCCTAAACGGGTCCAACACTGTATCCAGGTCACCTCTCCTCTCGTTCCTTCTCTTTTATAAACATAAAACCTTACAGGCAAACCCGCGGGAATTCTACCGCTGAACGTTTTCCTCGCTTCGATCTGATCGACCCGTTCGGCCGCTCTTACGAACGAAACACATCCGTCGACCGCTTTTGGAGAGAAGAGAAGCAGAGGAGAAATTCGCGGTCTATGTTTCACGACTTGTGAGTGTGCGCGTTCTAAGAACTTCGTTCCGTGAACTTCTGCAAAGAATACATAATGGTCATTATTGTACATTATTCCATATTCTAATCATAATACATTACATTAATATTGCTCGCTTCAATATCGGAGCTAAATAAACAACGTTAGTAGAACACTCCGTTCCCAAAGTCTTGAGATTCGGTGTTCTCTTCCCATGGCGTAATCGCTCCTTCGAAGATTTCCTTAAATAATTCAATACTGTGGAACGATTATCAGAGATACCGTACCTTTTTCCAGATGGAAACTGTCTGCTTGAGTTCGTTGATTCCAAAATCCACGGCTTCAATTGCATCCTTCCGGTGCGTGGAGCTAGCTGCAATGACCATGGAAGCCTCGCCCACCGGAACTTCCCTATAATGAAGAGTTTAGGTGTACCTCAAAGACGTTCGACCTGCCCCATCCGATGTATCATGGCAATTCGCTTAATCGAAGGAAATTGACGCCGGACTTTCGCACAAAGCTTTTGGAGCTCTTCGGGTGCCATCGACTCGTAGCATTCGTAGTTCAAGTTGACCAACTGCTTCCCGTTAGACGTGTTCGGCGTGGTTCCTATATTCAGTTTAGCACTAATATCATTCTCCATTTCCTCGTTACGGTACCAATGAACACAGAAGTTGCTTCACAGCTTGAAGACGAAACGAAGTTGATTGTTTCCTCGGTGTTGATCGGCTCATTTTGGATGCGAATCAGGTCTTCTGGAGCGTTGAGTAGCTGAACAAATTAGATTAGAGTGCGTCAAACAAGTTAACATACCGAACTTTGCAGCCAGTCGACAGAGGGAGATTCTGCTGTTCCATCAAGAAATGCAACTCTTGAATTGTCGTTCGATATTTCATCGTTGTTATCATATTGATCCTCGTAGGCTGGCCATAAGATTTGTTCAAAAGATCTTAAACATTAAACTAATTATCTAAAATATGACACGTTCAGTACTGCTGTGTCCTAGGTGCCGGAAGAGGATCTAAGCGTTCTTCGTGTGGGCCAGTTTCGTCGTTCTGCACCGTCGCGCCCACTTTCGTCTTCTTAGACACCGGCTTCGCGGTTTTCCGACGCTTCAGCACATGCATCTGCTTTGTGATGCTTTGCGCGTACTCCGGTTTCTTCGTTTCTTCGATCCAGTAATCCACGACTTGTTCGAGTTTCTTCTCCTTCTCTTCCATCTCCGCAGCTCTGCGCTCTTGACTCGCCCGTTTCGAAGCGAATTCATCGTCATCTGCCATCAGTTCGTTGTATCGCTGGAGAACCGCCTGCTGACGCTCTTCCAGATCCACGCCGGACGAGATCGACCGAACTATCATCCTTGCAGAAACTGCTTGCGGGATGCTAAATTTCAAGAGTATATAAGTAAACGCGAAAAAGAATTTGGACACGTACTGTTGTTGGTAGTTCCCGAATGGATCAAACTTGGGGATGCGCAGCTTCTTGCGCCGACGAGGTGAGCCGATCAGTTGATTGTTGCTCATTTCGGACACCTTGAATTTGAGTTTATGTGATGATACTTAAAATCCGAAAATGCGATCACACGAACTGCACGCAGCACCGACCCAAGCTCTGAAATTCGTCGGCCGACATCAAAGAAACAATAAAAGAAGGCAGCGTTTCGAGGAAACTGCAGTCTAGACAGGCAGCTCAGTCGTGTCTCCGAGACATTCGCCGCCGTCGAATTGAGGGTTTCTCGCTGCACATACTGTAGTTCGCATCTCGTCGCGGTGAACGCGATGCCATCCGAGTTTTCGCGATTTCGAAACAAACTCGGTTTTTCGTTCGGTTCGGGATTTCTGCGTTGCTTTGTTTCCAAACTTTTCCGATCGCGCAGTGCGTTCCGCTTCGAATCTGATCTGCTTGGATGCTATATTTTCAGATTCGATTCTCTTTGAACTCAACAATCCACGTGCACTTTTGGAGTTGACCCCCCACGACGTTTCGAGCGCGAAATTTCTCAATTTGAATGTTTGTCGTCCGATGACTTGATTCCATCTTTTCCACTTTCAGGCTCGTTCCCAATGACCTCCATTATCGAACAAGTCATGGTCATCGCCAAAGGCAGCTACGGCGATTTCCACAAATTGCTTGCCCAAACGCTCCTGAAAGAAGCCGTTTTTGAGGTAATATTATTAACTTCTCACCTTGATTCAATTCGTTTACACTTAGAATCTCAAAATATCCGACTTTTTCTTCGAAATTCTCAAGCTGTTCGAGCCCGAGTTCAAGAACGCGTACCTGAGCACGAAAGAAAAAGAAATCCTTCAAGTAGCACTCCTGGAGAAGATGAACGAAGCGTTATCCGACGTCTTCTTCCACATCGCGCGTGTTATCGACGAATACGAAGATGAGCATCGGCCGTACTACGTTATGGTGAGTGAGAAAGGTTTGACCCCGCTGAATTTAAACTCCATTGATAGGTCAGCGATATGCCCTTTAACGAAACGTTCGCCACCAGTGTCGGAGGCTTTTCAAAGCAGCAGATGGGGCTTTTCGATATGTGGCTTCAGCTAATGTACGTTACGAACGGCAACAAAGATGGCCAAATTTCCGTGGACCAGGCACTGAACGCCATCGACCAGATGCAGTACACGATGCCCAAGAAGCAGATTCAGGACATGATCCAGAAGATGGTCAGCGAGAAGTGGCTAATCGACGTAAGTTGTGCTATATATTTGTTGGTCAATCCTCTTTGGTTTAAGGAGGACGGAATGTTGAGATTGCATCCGAGAGCTCTCGCCGAGCTTCGTCAGGTGCTTCGAAGTGAACCCTTTTCGGTTCCGGCTTGTTCAACATGCCAGAATCTCGTTTCCAACCTACCGACTGGAATCAGATGTCCCTGTGGTGTGATCCTCCACAAGCACTGTTACGAAGCCGTTCAGGGAGCTGCGATCGGACTGGAGTTCCGCTGTGACAGCTGCGGCAACGTGATTCAGAACTCCCAGGAGGCCGAGAACGATCGACCGCTAATTTTGGATGCCGAAGAAAACAGCGACGAAGACTAATGTAATCTTTGTTTGTGCACGGTTCTTGTGATCTCATAATTCGGCCTTTTTGGACCTTACGTGTAGTTTTGTTTCACATGAAACTTTGTTTACTGTCGATTTTTGGCCTAAAAGACTTCGAGAAAGTCCCGATTCGCGGAGTTCATGAAGATGTGCTTACTTGCAAATGAAATTGAGATAGGTCTTCGCAGCGACGTGTTGCACAATCCTAATCGATTTTGCGACGCATCATTTTACAATTTCGACGTTATCGCGTGAAAGAACTGTTGTAGCACTCGATCGATTGATACGCTCTCGCATGAGCGGTTTGGATATTTGATCTCCCTGGATTTCAGTTCGATTGTGCTTAGCGCGGGGAACTAGGTTTGTAGATTGTTGTTTCAGGATGGCCAACTCAACGGAAGCGTCTTTTGTGAGGATGATTGGAATCGCGGGGTGCACAAATGGAGGGAAGACTACGCTCTCGAAGATGCTGAAGGAAATGGCAGGGCTCGATTGATAATGGAGTCGTGTAAACTGCAATTTCAGATGATGCAGAACGGATTGAAACAAGTTACGGTAGTCAGTCAGGACGACTTTTTTCGTCCCATTGAAGATGTCTTGACGGTGCCGAAAAAGGACGATTCATCGGGATTCTTCTACGACTACGACAGCCCCCAATCCGTGAGTTGCTGGAAACGATAATTTATTTCGGGGTTTGCTTAGATTAACGATATTCAATTCTTGGCTGCAATCAAGGAGGCCAGTGTTGGTTCTGACTACGTGATAGTCGAGGGAAACATGATCTCCGAATTTCCCGAAGTATTTGGAATGCTCGATCGCGTCCTCTTCATTACATTGTCCAAAGAAGTTTGCCGCTATCGGCGAGAGAAGAGAACCGATTATGTGCCCGCAGATGAACCTGGGTGAGCGTTAAGAAAGATTACTGTAATCATCCAGGGGTTTAGATATTTTGAACAAATTGTATGGCCAGCTTACGAGGATCATTATCGGCACACTGTTGAAATAGCCAATAACGATTCCAGGATAGCATTTTTGGACGGAACTGCAGAGCTGCCTTCTGCTGACTGGCTGCGAAGAACGGTGAGTTTGGGTGTTTGATACCATATTCTAATTTGATCGTTTAGCTACTCAATTTTCCCGAAGACCTGATTCGTATTCAAAACGACCCGATCGACACCGAAGCATCAGTCAACTTCGTTTCGTCTTCCAGTTGCGGAGCAACTTCCTTGTTCATCGGTACGAAAACAAATATGTAGATCATGCGACTATCTAAGTATACTGTAGGAACCACGCGGAATACTTTTCACGGAAAACGGGTAGTCAAGTTGAGCTACGAGTGCTACGAGCCAATGGCCTATCGAGAGCTCCAAAAGCTGTGCGCTAACATCCGGGAACGATTTCCAACAATAGAGCGAATCGCCATGATACATCGAATCGGGTATGTCGGGCTTGTTTTGAAAAATACTTGAACTTTCCATTTCTAGAGAAGTTCCTGTGGGCGAGGCTTCCGTGGTAATTGCAGCGAGCTCCCCGCACCGGAAAGATGCAATTGAAGCCGTGGATTTTGGAATCAACGAACTCAAGCGAACGGTTCCCATTTGGAAAAAGGTTTCTTCCTTTTCAACGAATCACCTTAATTTGTTTTGTGATAGGAAACTTACGGAGACGGAAGCGCATCCTGGAAGGAAAACGCCGAATCTCGGACCGACGGCTCGGGCGATTTTGCTCAAAACGGCTCATGTTGTTGCTCTGAATAAAAATAAAACCGCGTTTTGGTTTTTTTCTTTCATTTCGTTTCTGTGGTGCGGCTCAAGAACAGAAAGTTTGGATCCTTTTCTTATCTCTTCGTCTAGTGTAGTTTGATATGTGACCCTGAAATAGCGGAGTTTGTCACGTTCTTCTTCTCTGGCGCTCATATTATTTCCCTTTGCCATTTTCTCTGTTTAGGTTGGAAATGGCGTTGAACGGCAAGATTGCGCTCGTGACTGGCGCTTCACGGGGCATCGGACGCGGAATTGCTCTCCAACTTGGCGAAGCCGGAGCCACGGTTTATGTTACCGGCCGCCGACCGAAAGAATCCACTTCTGCTGTGGATGTCGACCTCCCAACGCTTCAGAAGACCGCTGATGGTAGGTCAATGTGCTCTGTATTGTCCTTATATGCATTTATTAGAAATCACGGCTCGCGGAGGAAAAGGAATCGCGGTTTTCGTCGATCACAACAACATGGCCGAAGTTGAACAACTTTTCGACAGAATTAAAACGGATGAAAACGGCACGTTAGATATTTTGGTGAACAACGCATTTCAGGCCGTGCAGGCCATCGCCGTAAGTTTCTCCAAAGCGTTTCTTAAGTGATAATCCGGTTGCAGAATAACGTTTCGAAGCGCTTCTACGAATGTGATCCCCAAATGTGGGACGAGGTCAACAACGTGGGTCTCCGAAACCACTACTTTTGCTCCGTTTTCGCCTCGCGCATCATGGTCGAGAACTTTTCTGGCCTAATTGTGAACATCAGCTCGGCGGGTGGACTCAGTTACCTTTTCAACGTTCCCTACGGGGTCGGCAAATGCGCGATGGACCGGATGGCGCAGGATATGGCCCAAGAACTGAAGGGGAAGGGGGTTACGGTAGTTTCCTTGTGGCCGAGTTTGGTGAAAACCGAGCTCGTGGAAAAAATGTTCCAGGACGACGACAAGGTTCGAGCGTTCCACAACGCGGGTGGATCTGTGGTCAAGGCCTCCTCGGTAGGAATTGGACTACTGGGGTAGATATCACTTCCGTTCGTTTCAGGAAAAAATGAAGCAGATGTTCAAGGAAAGCGAAAGCACCGAGTACCCGGGAAAAGCGATCGTGGCACTTGCTTCGGATCCATCCGTTATTCGGAAGACCGGCCGCGTTCTGCTCACAGCAGATCTTGGCGAAGAATACGGATTTGTGGACGTGGACGGACGCCAGCCCGACAGTATGCGTTCAGTATCTGCAATTTTGAAGATGGTCGGATATGGCTCGTTCCTGTACCCCTACCTGCCCCGCTGGTTCAAAGTGCCCGGATGGATGCTGACTGCTTTCACTAGCAAACTATAGGGTTTGTTCAATTCAACAAGTGTCATTCCATTAATGTGACTCCTTTCAACTTTTGAATAAAACTTTCTCAAGTCGATAAAGATCTTGCACGGGAATTTATTGTTCCACAATAATACAACAACCTTCACAAATAAAGTCATAGACTAGTAAAAATCACATCTTATTTTCCGAATGGCTTGCTGGCGGAGCCACCGAAAAGCGTTCCGGACACCGATGAGTTCAAGGTATTGCCAAATGTGGACGCGGCCGGAGTTGAGGACGGCGCGGTTGAAGTAGTGGCACCTAAAGACGAAAGTTGAAAACTGAATTTCGATGAATTCCATACCAAATAGCGAAGTGGATGAAGCGGCGGTGGTCGTGGCCGCAAACGAAGGCTTGTTGAAGAGAGATCCGGCGGAAGAAGTGGCCGTAGATCCAGCGGTGGGGAAGGAGAACGGAGCAATCGTGGGCTTGGCAGCAGCGCCAAAGAAGCCGGTCGTGGTTGCAGTGCCTCCAAAGCCGGTGGTGCCAGCAGCAGGGGCGGCTTTGGGAACACTTTGGCCGATACGCATAAGTGTGTTCTGCGAAGGGAAAGTTATATCCGCTGAAACATAACTTTACGAAACATGTTAAATACAATAATCGTACCTTTAAGAAGAGGCAGATTCTCCTTGTTGTCACCGGCGCGCGCAGCGGCCGATTTGAACGGATCTTTGGTGTACTGGCCGTACTTCCGCCGGCGAGCGCTCAAAAACTCAGCCTTCGTCCGCTTCATCTTCTCGTCATTTTCGAAGATCTTGGAAGCACTTCTCCTGAAAAGTCCCTCAAAACGGGTGCAGTGCTGCTGGAGATCAGAATCCACACTTGAGCGTTCTTCTCCGCCACCCAATGCGGCGAGTCGAGAGCTAACGAACGACTCGACGTTATTCAGCGCGTTGTGGTGGTTTGATATTCCGGATTCGTAAGTATCAACTATGTCGTTCATGTATCTGAAAACGGAAGAATTCGGAGGATTAAGCATTTGAAGCTAAGATCCTACTGAATCGACTGCTGCAATCCATACTTGGAACTCTTGTTCAGCTGGCTCTGACGCATGGCCGCTTGGTTGGCGATGCTGCGATCAACCTTGGACTTCTCAGAAATCGCTGAAAATATGATGCATGAAATAATGTTCCCAACTTTAAAGTCCTACAAGTTAATTGTCGATCCAAGGTCCTCATTTGGTTCTTCAAGTCTCCCATATTTGTGCGAACCTTGTTGAGCTTTTCGTCCATTTTCAGAGGTTCGTTGGTGGACTCGTTTTCGAACGTAACGATCGCGGTTTGATTGGCCTTTAGCTTCTCTCTGGAAAAGAAATAGCGATGAGGATTGAAAGATTTCGCTTACTTCAAGGCATTGAACAGCTGCTGAAGTCCGTCTTCCACGACAGCGTCGCGGGGATTTTCAACGCCGGCCTTATCCGCGCCGGTCCCAGTTCCGGCCTGGTTCGCCGTTCCGCCCAATCCTCCAGCAGTGGTGCCACCGAGGCCGACGGAAGTGGTCGTTGTAGGAGCGCTACTGAAGATGCTCCCACCGGGAGTTCCCAGAGTCAAACTTCCAGTCGGCTTGGAGAAAAGGCCTCCAGTAGTCAGGGCCATCTGAACCTGTGAAAATCAGCTTAAATAAAAATAGGCCCGTACACAACCCGTAACGATATACCGAGGTAAGGATACCAACGATTTGCCAGAACGATAACAGAAAAATAAAATTCAAATCATAAAATCTTCAACAATAACAACAAAAACAAATCAAGGGGTCAACATCTGTTGGTATCCTCACGTTGCGATCGCTCGTACTCTTGGGTGTACTTTTCCTTGGACTTCTCGTTGATTCCTTCAAGGTTTCGCGATATCTCCAGAGCCATGTGGATGATCTAAAAACAAATATAAAATGTAAGCCCGAAGTTGAATGCACCTTAGGGACAACTATCGTATTGGCCTCGTTGTAAACGCCTTCGACGTTCATCCTGAACAGCGATCCCATGTTGTAATCTTCGACGTCCTTGAACTGTTCGCAGAACTCGAACCATTTCTGCTTCGTGGCGCCCTTCAGTTCCGCCTCGCCGACCTGAAACCACAGGGCATAGGAAACAAATATAGATAAGCTTAGAACTCGCCTTTTCGATGTTCATATCCGGGAAAGCTTCGCGGAACTTGTCGTGGATCTCCTGCTGGCGACTGTGAAGGGTCAGCTTCCGGGTGTCAACCTTCATGAGCAAGTTCATGTGGATGTTCGCCCTCTCCACGGCTTTGTGGACCCATGCGATTTCGATGTTCGGGTCGTTGATGTATTTGCTGGGGTCGTCGTTGATCTGGGCGGCGATGTCCGAAGCGGCGAGGGTCGAGAACTCGTCAGCCATCTGGAACAAACCGAATTCAAACTATTACTCTCGTTGAACAAGTTTCGTTCAGGAATGTTATGCAGGAACTCATCAGTCGAATAAAGCGGATTTCTGAAGCAAACGAAGACAAGAAAATTGTATTTGGGCGCGAAGAAGAAAACAACGAAGTGAGATTTCGAATGCCATGCCAAAAACTACAGTATCGTCATTTGAAAGGCGCAGTTTTGTCACTGTGGGACCCCGAAATCAGAACGCGGTTGTCTTTGTCCTCTTCTGCCATCCAGTGAAGAGATATCCTGAATGTCCCGAAAAAACCCGAAATCTCGTAAACTTTATTGACTTGATTATATTTCGTTTAATAAGAATCGTTACGGAGGAGTCAGCTGAGGTTGAATCCAGCCGCCGAAGTGCTTTGCGATTAGTCCGGCCACTACGAGGATTGTTTCTTCCGAACCAGGAGAGCCAGAAACTTGGATTCCCAGCGGGAGATGATTGTCAAAACCGGAAGGACACTGAAGAGTGGGGAGTGCTAAGGCGCTCCAAAGGCTCGTGTACACCAGGTTTCTTTCCGAAAACAGTGCGTAGTTCTGGAAGCGAGGCGTCGTGGGCGCAGAAAGTGAAATCAGCACACCGTTCTCCCGTTTAAGCAATACCGAAAGCTTTCGCCGAAACCACTCGCGTCGCACTTCATAAATGTGGTTTTCAGATTGGAAAAGACGTTTTTGAAATATTGCGAAGATGACAGAGAGATTGTGTCGGGAGATGCCGAAAAGTGACTTCAGAAGTTCCACGTAAAGTCGAGCTCCTCCGAGATCACCACGATTCTTTGTGACAAAATCGGCCAGCACGTCATCGTCGAAGTCTTCAAACGTGGATTTGTGGATTTGAAAGGCGTGTTTCAAATCCCGAAGAGCGAGGCGATACGTTGGGAGCGAGTGACGCTCTTCCAGCATTTGGATCACTTCGCGGAGCCTAGAGCGGATCTTTCTTGAGGGCTGTTCGCAACGAACCTCGGACGGAAATTCTTCTATATAAAAAACTTTGATAGGCGCATCCATTTTTTTCAATTCTGGATATGGGTTGAAGATCTGAAATTTGAATTTAGCAGAGAAAATTCAAAACTTGAATACCTTAGCGCATAAGAACAAATCTTCGTAAAACCTGACCATTGATCCAATGTCGTAGAGCTGCGACTGGAAAGATTTCTCTTGGAATCCGCGACGCAAGATTTGCCCGACTGTGTGTATTTCATCGGAATACGTAAAGGCGAAAATGCCGTTGGCGCTCGCGGATCTCCGAAGTGCGCCGTTGAAGTCGGCGCCGATGCCTAACGGAGTGCAACCCGATGAGATTAGGGTACCCAAAGCCACGCTTCCGCCTGGCATCCTGCGTACGTCGTACGGATTCTTCACGAAGCCCTTCATAGCGTCGCCCACTCTCTCGGATAGCATAGCTTCGGAGACTCTGGAAACGCTTAAGAGAATCCCACCGGCCTTTTTCATTTTCTGCACGATCTCGGCGTCATTTCTACAGAAGATCTGCCTATCACATCCCATGGTTACGGGAGATCCCGCAATGGCCAAATTGTCGGTTACGGTAAAGGGGACTCCTAGCATAGGTTGTTCCTCGAACATCCTCTCGAGTGTTTCTGCGCTGGAACTTGCCACCAAGACATCCACTTTCGCCGCATTCGCCAGTGCTTCGTCAAAGTTTTCTTTGGAAATACCGTTTATCTGAGGATCGACTTCTTCGGTACGCCTAACGTAGGCACTCACCAAGTCAACGCTTCTCAGCTGAAACTAATTTTGTATCTGGAAAGTTCGAAAAGATCTCTCACTGTTTTCTTTCGAATCCTTTCAGCTGCTGCTGTTGCTGATAAAAAGAGTAGAGGGTCGGTCAGCGGCGTAACGGTTGTTGTGCTTCCTGGATAGTTTGATATTTCAAAAGCCAACGTCAAAATCTTGTAAAAGAAACAGTCGAGGAGTGTTTGGGACAAATGCTGGATAAGACGAAAAGTGCGAAGAGAGAATTTCAACGCAACTGGGATCAATGAGATCAACGGGCAGCAGAATCTGAACGCGTCCAGGAAAACCTGGAGGCAGTTCTCGAGTTCGTCGAGGAGCACGTGGGGCATCCTGGGCTCTAAACGGGGAAATCAAATGGAAAAGAATGTTTGTGTATAAAGAACCCAATCGATCTGTTTTTGCTTTGATTGTGATGTCGTTGTGATTATTTTGGGTGATATGTACGTGTTATGCTCAGAAAAGGACGTGTTCGAAATGATGAAAAATTCACAGAAAATCTTGAAACGATGCTCATAGTCAGTTTAGTACAACATTTCCCCATTTACAGCATTTATTGAAAGAACATACTCGAAACTTCAAGTTATTCTTTTTAAGCAACTCCTTCAACGCATTTTACTTAAAGAACTGGATCATTTGCCATTAAAGAATTTGGTCACATTTCAAACACATTATTATTTAGACGAATTTTCGATTTTTCACGTCATCGCCTTCGGTTTCGCTTTCTGTTCCTTAATCAGCTTGCGGGCGACGCGGGAATGACTTCGACGGTGACAGGTGGTTTGTGAGTTCTCAGTTTTGAGAACCGCGCGCAGAACGGAAAAAGTTTCAAGCGGAGTTTAGAACTGGCAAAGAGGAGGAGATACGGAGTGGGGTGAACGCAGAAGTCGATGAACCAGTCTTGGCCGAAGTAGATCACGGATTTGACGCCAAAGTATGTAAACACCTAAAAAGGTGAATCGGGTTTTGGAAAGTGCATTCTGAAACTCACAAAAAATCCGCCTCCCAACATGCAGAAGGCAAACATAAAAGCCGAAAGAATCAAAAGATTCCATTCGACTCGTCGGCATGAAACTCTTAGGAACCGCCGGCGGAAGACAAAAATTGCGATTCCAGAAATATTAAGGAGAAAACAGAAGATCGCCGTAAAGAAGTAGAGAACGGTCATGTTCACGCTTAAAGAGAGGCCGTCCGTCTTCACGTAGTCAAAAGCGTAAACGTGGAATCTAGCGTCGTAGTAGATGAAAACCGAACTGCCGAGAAGGTGCCAAACCACAGAGAACGGAAGAACGAGGATGGACATGACTGCGATCGGAAAGAATCTCTTCCAGATCTGAATGGGCAAGAGTCACTCGTTTCACGAGAATGTAAAAGGCACCTTGGTGTGCTTGCTGGGAAAGGATATCGCGGTGAACCGGTTGAAGGCGATGAAACATTGACCGATCACTTGGAGAACGCCAACGTACGAAGTGCCTACATAGATAACCTTAGCAAAGGGATTATTCCGGGGGTCTTTCTTGTCCACCGCGAACGGCTTGTAAAGAGAGAAGAACTCTTCGTAAAAAGGCACACGGAAGACGAGTATGTTGAGAGCGTAGAGAAGGCAGTGCTGAAACAGGGAATCGTTTAATGCCTTTGAAGGAATTGCCTTGCAGAGATTCCGATGATGACGAAGAGATGGAAGAACGAGTGGCCGAAGTGGGGCGCATTCCGGGGTAGCAAGAGGACTACGATTACGGCTATGTAGAGGATGAGTGTGGGAATCCCATAACTCAACTGAAAGATTAGGGTCGAGATTGAAGGCATCAGGAGGAAGTAAGGGTCGTGTTGAAATGTTGCTTCTGGTAGTACATGATGCGGTGGACGAAAAGCACCTGAACCTCCTGCGGCCATTTACATATGCGTCATATGTGTTCATTTAATGCTTCTAGCTGACCAGGACAAACTTAATACGAGCTGAGCAGGTGGAACTGGGAGTCATAAAATGTGTGGGAGGGCAAATGGTCACTTCTCCAAAGATCTCCACATTTTCAAAACGAATTTGATGGAACCAAAAGACTGACGGAGTCACGCGAAGTGTGTGATATTAACCCAAATGCAAAGCGAGGACTTGTCTTATGCAACGCCGCCATCCAGAGCAAAAAATCTTTCAAAACGTTCATTCCAAAAGACGAGTTATACCGGCAGTTTCGAAGCTATTTGCAAACTTCGATTTAGCAAAAATTAGCATTGCAAGTTAAGTTTTTCTCTTGTCCGTGCTTGCATCTAGAAACGGACCTCAAGAACGTTCTCGCTTCCCTGGAACACTTTAACTTGTCCAATATTTCTCTTGCAGATAGTTGAATAATTAATGTTTTAGGGCAGTTTCCAGTATGGGGTGAAGACAAATCGTGTGCCTGGAAAGTTTGATTTGGACATTCAGTTATCCTTCTCGCTAATATTTGCGCTCGGGAATCATTTTGGTGCCCTCGACCAACTCTCAGCTATCCTGCATTAGCCCCATTAGTAAGGCGCGCGTCGACTCTTCGCACGCGATCCCTGGGCTGCGCTGATCGCTGAGCGGTACTACCGGTTCACGAACAAAAAGAAACTTTTTGTCCGCCGCGCAATTTTGTTTTTTCTTGGACGCGTTGTCAGATCTCCGAAAGACGCGAGAAATACTTTTCAGGTTGGATCGATTGGGTGCTCTTTTGAGCAGGTGACCATCGGCTCAACTTTTGTTTGGACGTGTTGAATTGGCGGGAAGATTACTGAGCAATGGTCAATTAGACTGGCAAGTTCACGATCTGGCATTATCTTGAATCCAGAAAATTGGATGGATGACTTATCGGAAGAATCTTTCCAATTATTATGATCCAGTGCGTTGAAACCATGCGCATCACTTTCACGCTCGAATCGTATTTACTCGTGTTAGTTTCGCTTTGGAAGTGCGTCGCGTAGAATTCTTTGGTTACTCTTTTCAGAAGTTTATTCTACTGTTTCCAGGATCAGAAAAACCTCCGGCGCATCATGGGACGTGAACGAAGCCGCAGTCCGCGAGGTAAGTCAGCGTTTCTTGGGTTCCTTTGGATTGTTTTCGCGAACTTAATTTTCTTCAATATCAGAGTTTCTTCTTAGAACGAGGAAGCGGTCGTCGCCACTCGCGATCACCCGTGGGAAGATCTAACCGGGATCGCCACCGCAGTCGGTCGCCTGTGGATCGCGATCGACGCGGCAGGAAGGAAGTTGACCATCGAAGGCGAAGCCGCAGTCCGCTGGAACGCGATCACCGCCACAGTCCGGAGCGCCGCCGCAGCCCGGACCGTGATCAACGCAGAAGAAGCCCGGACAGAAAAGGCGATCGACACCGAAGAGATTCGCCTGATCGCCACCGGAGAGAATCGCCGGATCGCCACCGGAAGCGGTAAGAACGGTTCAGCAAACGTGAAGGTAATTTTTCGTTTTCAGAGATGAGGGCGAAACGAGCTCGAAGAAGCAGAATGGCGGATCGAAGCCACGTAAGTTTAAATGTTTCTCGGATTTTCCTAAAAGGGTTGTATTGTAGAGAAGATCGACTTCGAATCCCTCGGAGAAGTTGACGAGGAGATGCAGAAGATGATGGGATTCAGCGGATTCGACACATCCAAGAACAAGAAAGTCGACGGAAATTATGAAGGCGTTGCGCAGATCAACAAACCTCGTCGGTACCGTCAGTACATGAACAGGAAGGGAGGATTCAACCGTCCTCTTGATTATGTTGCTTGATCTGGCTTTTTTAAGTATTTATGTGAAGAGTCGTTAGCCATGTACAAACTGTTGGAATAAATCTTTTGGCCAGTGCATTCTTTAGCCTTCTGAACGTGGTTTCTTCTTAACCATATGCCTATCTGTCCTTCTCTAGGGTTGCTTTATCAATGTGTTTTTTAGGAATGGTCCTTCTCGTCGATTCTGCATTGCTAGGCGCTTTATTAGGGGTAAACTGCGGAGAGAACGGCTTATATCAAGGATTACTCGATTACATTGATGGAACGCAGTCGATCACATTAATTAAGTCCTTCAGGTAAATTCGCTCTGAATATATTGATCATAAACACATTCGCTTCAGAGATGGACATCAAGTGCCTGGTGGAACAAGTCAGATTGCGCTAAGCAGCGTTAAGTCGCTGCGTGTGTTAGCGCCTCCGGAAGGTGGCCGATCCAGCACATCGAAACCAGCACCAGAAGCCCGCAAAAGCGTTCCAGCTGCGGGAGAACAGAAGAAGACTCCAGTGAACGTGATGGCAGCGCTTGGGCTCGTGAAGTCGGAAGAAGAGAAGAAAGAAGGCTCAAATCTGATTCGTTATAGTGTAGATCCTCCCAAGTCGCTCAAGAAAGGTACTTAAGGCGTTGAAGCTTTCGAAGGAATTTAATGGCCTGTTTCAGTGAAACCGACGCCGAAAAAGTTCTCTCATAGTTATACTAACGGTGTACACATTCCGCAAGAGTCCCGGCAACCTTCAACGTCGACAATGAAACGTGTGGACGTGAATAGTTTGCTGGTTCCACACTCGTCAAGTCCGACTTCCAGTGGTTGCGTCACGGGGGCAGAGGATTCTCCGAACAACGATCGGTGAGCTTGAATCGCTAGGCACAAGTTTTATGATTTTCGAGTTTAGTAAATATGATCAGTTTCAATACGAAGAATTCGGGCAATTCAAGAAGTTCGGCCGTCAGATTCCCCAGCCATGCGTTCTACAGAACCGGAGAGGGCCTCGAGATCGCCATGGTTAGTTTTTGAGATCTTCGATGGACTGAAACATAAGCGTTTCAGTGGGCCCGACTGGAATCCCGGCAACCGATTGTGCTAACGGGTACGCCGGCAGACACCAGAACCAGAATAGGCACGTAGAGCTGCAACAAGTGGACTACGAAGAGCTTAGGAAAGATTTCGATTTTGAGGCGAATCTGCAAATGTTTAAACGTGAAGTAAGTAACTAGATGGAGAATATGATTTTTAGAAGAAATGTTCAGGATCTGGATGACGCCGAATACGAGATGAAGGAGAAGCCCAACGAGTCCGACAATTACGCGCACGATGAAAATATTATTGCTGATCCCGCGCGCGTGATTTCTTGGGTCAATAGGCAGCCGGACACTTCATTCACTCCACTCGGTTCGATGACAACCAGAAACGGGCGTTCCATCCCCATTTTGTCGAAGGACGATAAGGAGCGGCTTCTGAAGGTGGGCATAAACTTTCAATTTTAGAGATTTTATTTTTGCTTTCAGGAAGCGGAAGACTATTTGGGCCATAATGTTCTGCCTGTCGTAATGGCTGACCGGATTCTTCTGTTTCTCATGCAGATCGCTGAAAGGTTAGTTCCATTAACCGACTTTGAAAATACCTGAATATTGCTTTTCAGGTTTAAATTAAGGATCCAGAAGGCCGTGATATTAGTCGATGAATGTTCGGACTCACATTTGATCCAAACACTTGTGAGGCATCTCCGGAATCGGCGCTATCTCCCCTACGTGTATGGATTAGCTCCATCTGTGGACAAAGTGGACGGAGCATTTGTCATGAAAAGTGTCAAAGAGATTCCTTTCGACGCAGAGGTGTGTTCTTTTGAAGGTTTCATGTGTGATAAGGATTGCCTTTAGGTAGTTATATCTCTGAACGGTGCCCATCATAAGCCTGTGATGCAACCCTGGATGCTGCGGGCAGCGAACGGACCGCGGGCGGCTCACATTATTTCCGTTGAAGACTTCAGCAGCTCTTACATCTTTGGGCACTCGCTCCTTGTAGGGCTGCCTTCGGACGCGGAAAGTTCCAGCATAGCAGAACTCGGGTCAAGGGAGGTCGTCCTCGCTGACATCGGAATCCCGTTTCACTGGATGAACTCCTCGGACCACGCGAACAACCTAGCGGACGCCTTCACGCACGGGTTCCTCCTTAATCTGTGAGCACCCGCGTATTTAACACTTTTGTTCCTGTGTCCTCTTGTATCATCTATCCTCCTCTTGTATCATCTTTTCATTTCTCTCTACGGCATTTATCTGGCATCTCCGACAATCGTCATTGTTTTTCGACGATGTTCTTCCTGTGCCCGTTATCCCTTTCACTCTCGCGGATCAACACCCTCGACGACGCAGAAGTATTCGCATACATTGTCAAACTTCTATCTCCATTTTTAAGGAATTTGTTGTGCAAAGGGACGAATGAATATCTCGTTATTGAATCCTTGATCTTGTTTTGTATACAGAGCGTTTCTCACCCGATCACTTATTTCATTATGCCGTACTCAATCAAAGATTATTAAAGCGTTTCAGGTGCCGGTAATGTTGACCGATACGTCCACACCGTTTTCCTTCTTTCCAAGTGGGCCAGCAAGGACTTCGTAAGTTTAATGCGACGCAAGATCGCTTTTCAACCAATCATTTCAGAAACTACTCACTATGGAACGTATTAACGTTGAGTGGTGACAACATGAATGTTTTCTGGGAAATATGGCTCAGTATTCTTATATGGATGTTGGTAAGATGAGATGACCTTGACATTTTGGGTTAACAAGAGATTTGCTTAGATCTCATACACATTTGTACACCTTATCGCTGGTGTACTGTCACTGATAATGCTACGAAGACATTCTTGGATGCCGTTTCTCACGATGCCTTTTCTCGGTAAGTTCCTTTTGCTCGAACTTCCGAGTTATCGCTTTGTTTCAGTGATGTTCCTGGTTGGCCCAGTGACTCTAGGAGCCGTCACGAGCGCCACTATAGCTCTAACGTACACCACTGCATCGAGCATGATTACCTGTTGGCTCTGCGCCGCTTTCGGCATTTCGCAAACCATAGCTGTTCTGCTCATATCGTTCTCCCATCTGCTCGCCACTCTGTGATCCCGCTTCATCTTTCTTCAACTCGCTCAAGTTTAGAAACGGGCCTGTACATATATATTAATAAATCAATATCGCCTGGGTCAATTTATGTTTCCGTGGTTGCCACCATAGATACCTTCTGGTTTGCCACCATACCTTCTGATTTGTTCCCGAGAGGAACATTCTCAGTTTATCGTCGCTTAATATTTTCGAATTTCCTTGTTGTGAAATCTTTCGCGTGTTGGCAATTTCGAAAGACCTCATCGTTTGCGCGTCCTTAAATATACCACGGGTTTCCTCGTCCTAATCAGTCCTTCTCTTTTTCAGGCTTCCCCACGATGATCGAGGTCACCGTCAACGATCGTCTTGGAAAGAAGGTGCGCATCAAGTGCAACCCGAACGACACCATCGGAGATCTGAAGAAGCTGATCGCCCTCCAAACCGGTAAGTTGTTTTCGGATTTCCTTCCGTCTTCCTCAGCAGTTGCTCATGATTTGATATTCGCTATGATGTATATGTATATTGATGTTTGCAGGTACCCGCCACGAGAAGATCGTGCTGAAGAAGTGGTACACGATCTACAAGGACCACATCACACTTCAGGACTACGAGGTGCACGACGGATTCAACTTCGAGCTGTATTACCAGTGATCAGACTTGGAATTCTTGATTTGTTTTCTGCTATTTATTCTGTGAAATAAAATTTTTGTGCTATTCAACTTTCCGAAAGTCGTTCGAAAAACGATCCAATATTTTTAGAAGTGGGTGAACGACGAGAAATCGATTTTTGTGGAGGTGATGAGTCATTCCGGCGCCGGCTTAGGGATTCTGGCCAATTTCGGCTTATTCCTGGGAAATTTCGGCTTATTTCGGCTTTCGGCTTGGTGGATCTGGTTCGAGTCCAAAAATCGTGAAACGGGTATTTTATGCTGGTTTGGAAACGACCTTCTGTGCCTTATGGAGCGACGACGAAGAGAACTGAAGGTCGCTGGCATGAGATCAAACATCAGTCGATCAAGAGACGGAGAATTTTTTGGAAATAGGCTTCACGTGAGTACGCGCGGAATGAATCTTGAATAGAACTGCGGCACTGGATAACTCAAGAGGAAGTGTGGATTAGAGTTTTGCGCCGTCGGCCAAACCGACAAAAGAGATTCACGCGAGACGAGAGCCAGACGGAGACGTGTCTTGTTTTGGTTAAACAACGGCCAGACAGAGCTGTGTAGACAGAATTTCAAAAGCGTTTGTCTGCATCGGCCTGCAAAAGTCTGGTTGAAATGGGTTGGCATGGCCGCCGCTCTTAGATCCAAGCCATCGTTCTAATGTGTGAAAGAACGCGCCACGCGTTCATTTTGAACTTGCATTTGAATTTCTTCGTCCTTTGCTGCATGCTCCCAAAAAACTTGGAAGTTGAAGAGTGCCGCCACGTTCTGCGGTGCCACTAGCGCGACGCCAGTGTTTATAAATTCGCATTACGGGAATCACCATTTCTTTCTAGCGGCGCTGTACGCCGTCACCAGATTCTTGTTAACCTGTTCTTCTTTTCAGAATCCGTGGACGACCAGCGTTCCGCTTCCGTTTGTCAACTCGGAAATAGTGAGAATACATTCGAAGCACACGAATATCCCGCCACGATCGACATCATTTTCGCCACTCTTTGGTCTTTCATTGATCTTTAAATTGACGCTACGCGACCAGTGGTGGCTAAACCTGCTGCTGAGGATGAGCGACGCCATACAAAACAGAATCGCAAGGCCCCTTGTCGCCGTACTCACTTCAGAAAATGTGGATTCCATATGCGCAAGGAATCGAATCCCCTCCTTCGCCGATCTGCTCGCACCGTTCAGCGTTGTTTCAACCTCCGTAAGCGTAAGTTCTTTTACCTTTTGCTGGATTTCTTTTACGTTTGTAAATGTTTTGGTGTTTATTTTTAAAAATTTTTTTGTGTGTCCTATTTTTATCTCAACTTAAGATCGATAATTGTTTAGGACCCCAATGCGCAGTCGGTGAAGACGAAGTTACGCGTGGAACTACGTGACGTACAACGCCATGGTTTCCTGCTCACTTTGACAGCCTTACCACATGTTCTGCAAGAGGTAAATCGTCCAGTGTGATTTTGTACCGAAATCTTGTTTAGGCAGTTGCCGCAGTTACTATGAAAGGATCAGATTTGTGGTCTTCTGCGTACCAGGATTCGCTTTTCTCGTGGTTTGAATCTGCAAACCACGAGTTTCTCAAGACGTTTCTGTGTTCGATGTTCGTGGTTTCTGCACACGAAGCGAATCCCATGGGAGAATTGACTCGCCTGGTGCAACTCCAATACGCCCAGCAGGTATGGACTCATTTGTCTTGTTGGTCACGTTGTTTTATTCAGTTTTTCTAGCATGGAAGCAACGAGAGCTCATCAAGCTTGGGACCAAGGCATTGCGCCGATCCAAAATGGTTCATGCCGAACATTCTCAAGTATTATGTGCTTGTGTTCGATGTTTCCATTGGAGGCGAGGAAGACAGCACAGCGAAGGAATTGTTCGTTTCCATGTGCAAGACCTACAGTGACAAGAACTGTTTCTTCCTAAAGATCAATTCCGGAGAAGCTGGATCGAATCTCCCAGATCCGTGGTCGCTGTTTTTGGAATCTAAGTATCGAGGTCTGGAAGCTGGATTGGCATCTGCACGAAAGAGCCTCCTTCTGGCGAGAAATGACTCCGTTGAGTCGCCAATTTCCCCGTTATCAGTCACGGTATCGATTTCCATTGTAACCAAGCCTCCAATGATGATCGATCTTTAGTCGCACCACAGCTCGGAACCCTACCTTCTTGCATCGCCTATTTCTACAGTTTCTTCGTCCATCCGAGCGCATTCTCCGATTTTCTCCACGAGCCAGCATGGTTTGTCCATTCCAACTTTGTCAAACGCTAACTTGGAAAATGGATCGATGGCGATCGCTAATCCCCAAGCACTCCCGTCGCCTCTCATGGAAGCGTCTTCATCGGTATCACAATTTGAATTTGGAGGAACTCATGGACAGTTCCTGAATACGGAAGATCGAGGAAGGTATTTCTGAAGATTGCTCAATTATGTTTTATTAGATTGTTTTAGACTGATGGAATTGATGGAAACGTTTGTCAACGACGCACTCGTGCCTTTTGCACAGAAACAAATGCGCTATCTGAGCGAAAACCTCAATGGGCGTCGTGGATTCAGCAAATCCATTTTCAGCGGAATGAGAAAATGGGTTGGGAGCTCGTCCACAGGTCAGTTGGGAGCAGCTCCTATGACGTATGTTCCTGTGTGTTGATTTTTCAAAGGCTCATTTTGGGTTTTACAGATATTCTTCCGAAAGCGCTGAGATGCAGCTTCGTCGATTAGCCGATCTGGCGTTTTTGTTTGGTCTCCACTCCTACTCTTATCCAATCTACCATTCGCTGAAAAAGGATTTTGCAGCTGATCAGGCTTGGCTCTACCATGCCGGTGCATCTGAAATGGCTGCAGTATCGAAATTTCTTGCGGAAGAGCAGAATCTGAGCTTCAAAGACTTTCCGGACCACTATTTAACCACTGCTATGGAATACTACATGAGCACATGCGGGTAGGAACGCGTGGTTTCACGTCCTTGGATAATTTTTCTTGTATTTAGGCAAAATCTGTTAGCGGTCAGGTGCGCTTTGCTTTCTTGTATTATTTTCCAAGTCTTAGCAGCAAAGGAAAAGAATTCCGAGCAAACCCGTCAAATTTATAAAGACGCGGCCAACTTTTTGATCCGGTTGACAAGCAACCAATCAGATTTGGAAAGTGCGATTCTTTTGGAACGTGCATCGGACTGTTTTGCCAGAGGCGACCTTCACCGAAAGATGTCTTTCCATTTCATCCTTGCTGGTCATCGCTTTCTGAAAGCGGGCCTCAAAGATATTTCCTTGGAGTGTTACCAGAGGGCTTTGCCCCAAATTGTCGATAGGAGTTGGCGATTTGCAGAGGTAAATGGTTTTCTAAGGAGTTGGTCTTTACTGGCTTTTAGGATCATATGCTCTTCACGCTGGCTAATGATTCCAAAAACAGCGAAATGTCACGGCGCTGTGCCGTATCCCTCATCAAGCCTTATAGCACACAACATCCGGATCAACAAACGGTGTTTTTCAATAAGATGCTCCAGGTTCTTCAAGGGGACTCTCAAGCCATGAAAGAGCCGTTTGCTGTACCTCTTCTGGACTCTTCCAACATTGTGACAATTCACGGGGATCGACCGGAGTGGAACGAAAATTCATTTGAAACGGCAGATTGGGAAGATCTCCAGAAATCAACGTGCAGCAGCCTCAAACTTTCGCCCATGACTATCGCTGCCAGAACGAACGTTCGTACAAGCACCACGGACAACAGGAGACCCGCGGCTACTCCACCCCACGAGCACTTCCGCGTGCGGATTCCACTCAAGAACCCCTTGGATATACCCTTGAAAATGAAGAACCTGCGTTTGGTGACGTCCGAGATCCAGCTGAGGCACGGGGAAGACCCGGTGGCCGAAGTCGAAGCATCGCGGATTGGTGAACTCACCATTGAACCTCAACAAGAAGTCACGGTTGAGTTATCGCTGAAGCCAACAGCCCACGTGAGCAGAATGAAGATTTCGAAACTCCAGTTCGAGCTAACCTCGGGCGATATTTCGGTCGACGGCTTCCTTCCTCTTGAGGTTAGAGGGCCACGGAAAGCAACTCCAGCGTCTGTTCAATACGAAAACGACTGCCGCCTCGATGTTCACGTATCCGAGAAGAAATGGCCTCTCTTGGACACCGCGCTATCCTTTCGCAGCCTCGACTTTTGCGATCAGATTGTCAGCTGTCAGCTTACCGTGAAGAACATCGGAGAAGTTGACGTGAACTCGTTGTGCTTGAGTACGGAACGTCCCGACTTGGTAGTTCTCACGCAAATGGACGCAGACGGTACCTGGAAGCCCGTGGAGTCCACGCATTATGGTGACGGAGAATCCCTGATCTACCTATCACGACTCGACTCGATAGGACTAACTGCTCGACGAGAAAACGAAAATGGAACCACGAAACAGTAATCTTGGCAAATTCTAGCATTTCACTAATTATTTTTATTTAGATTTAAACTTATGCTGCGCGCTCCTCCCCAGCCGGTTGAAAATTTCCCTCTTCGACTGCTCTTCGTTTACGTGGGAACCAACGGCGCGTTCCGCGAGCACCGTGAGTGTGTGACGATCTCCACAAAAGCTATTGTGAAGACCCAAGCATTTGTGCTGGACGCAAGTTCCGGAGTTTGCTGTATCGACATCCAAAACTTGACTTCTACTCGCGATTCAATGTTTGCAAAGATCGAAGTTCAACGAGTCTCCACGATTTCTCGACTGGCGAACGAATCATTGGACGCCAACAAGAATTTCGTGTATATATGTCCCACTAGGAATAGATCACGTCAGTTCTCCATCTGCTCTTCCAATACTCACACGTTGTGTTTCAGTTCTCATCGAATCTGACCAGCGCGATCGCTTCTGCTTCACGATAGCGGGATCGGCGCCTTCGCCCGTTTTGGAGTCAACCGAGCTCTGGCTTGCGGATCAACAGTCAGCCGAAATTCTTCCAGCATGGCCCGATTATGCTTTCAAGACGGCAAAACCGGGGAAGCAAATCATGAACTCTTCTCCCGGATCACCTGGCTACCTTCAGTTGGCTATATTTTGGAAAGCCCAGCTCGTGTTCAGCGACGGCGCTCTTTCTACCGTAACTATTTTCGGAGAAACTCCAGTTCGGAATCCGTTTTTCTTCGCGGATCAGAAGTCGTTTATCCGTCATCGGATTCCAAGAACTGACCCTGGACTGACGATCATCAATGAGCGTGCGGAGCATGGCACATCGAAGCCCTCGCCAATGTCCCTTATTGACGTATCTAAGGGTGTTGTTTCTTCGGTACATCTTCAGTATTCCACTATCACACATAACTTCGCAGAGAGCAGGTAAAGCGGTGCTTTTCATGCGTTTGCGTCATCTCACACCATTTCAGGATGTGTAACCTTGTCGTCCGCCTCACGGTCCAGAATCTGAACCAAGCGATGCGCGACGTTTGGGTCACAGTTAATTGCGGGCCAATTGATCAGTCAGCCGCCATCGCCGAACCGAACGGCGTGGCCTCGATCCTGCAGGCCGTGGCCGTGGCTACGGTTTCCAGTCAACAAACGCTGATTCCCCATCAAGCAGTATTCCGGTCGGCCATCTCTTACGGGTCTTCGCATTCGTTCGTCATTCGCTTGCGAGCTACAAGTCCTTCTGTGTACGATCTAACGTCGTCTATTCGAGCTTTTGCTGCCTTCGACGCCGACCCCGGAGCGGACCGCGTGCCTCTCAGTGTCCCCCTAACCTATGTAACTATTTTGGACTCGCGTGCCAGCGTCGGAGTGCGAGCTGCTGCTGCTTTACGGGTATAGTCTTTTGGGTTGGACCTACTCCTCCCTTCTTCTGTCTTCCCATATCAGCCTTGCACTGTGCGGGTACTGTACGCGTAGCCTCTTTTCTACGCCGATCAATGTTCCATCGTGTTTCCGCGCATGCCCTGTGTACAAAATATTGTTGTATCTGTGATGAGAAGGGACGGAATTGGCTCCGAGGATTTTGCATAAAGATTTTTAAGTTGTGCTCGATTTTGTTTTGTTCACGCGGTTGTGACCGTTTGATATCTTTTTGTACGTTCTCTTTGACTTTATTTCATGTGTTGTTTAGCTCTACCACCTCTCGTTATGGCTTCGCAAACCCAAGGAATCCAAAAGCTTCTTGCCGCTGAGAAGCGCGCCGCCGAGAAGATCAACGACGCCCGCAAGCGCAAGGCCCAGCGCCTGAAGCAGGCCAAGCAGGAGGCCCAGGCCGAGATCGAAAAGTACCGCCAGGTCAGTAAATCATACGTGTGCACTCGAAGATATTCTGTGGTTCTAGGAGCGCGAGCACCAATTCAAGGAGTACGAGCAGAAGTATCTGGGCACCAAGGGAGATATCGAGGCCAAGATCCGCGAGGACACCAACGCTCAGCTTGACGCTATGCAGCGTTCGGTCGCTCAAAACAAGCAGGCCGTCATTGTCCGTCTTCTCCAGCTCGTTTGCGACATCCGCCCTGGTAAGAAACAACCTTTGGAGCACAGAAGTTGATGTTGTCATTGCAGAACTCCACCACAACCTGCAGCTCCAGAAGAAGCTCCAAGGAGAGTTTGCTTAAGCAGCAGCCGCCGTATTTGGCTCCGACAAGCCCTTCACCGATCATTCCGAAACTTCCAATGTTAGTAATTGTCCCTAAATTTCTGTGATTATTGTCCACTCTTGTAAGTAAGTCTTCGTAGGCTATCAGAGTTGGCCGGAATTCGTCCATGAATTCCGCTTCTTCTGAGCTGTAGATTCCTAAGCACATTGCCGCATGTTCGTATTGTTGCGTTTACTAAATAGTTTTTTGCATGTAAATTCAAATCTGTAAAACATCAATGTGAAACACTTGTTTTATCCACATACTCCACTCATATAAATCTCTAGTTCCAATCTCTTTTCGTGAACAAGATTCATGAAACGATAATGAAGGGTCGCCATGCTAGCAATAATCTCATCTCTGGGCGCCGCACCTTACTGGGTCATCTCCGCGTGGAGAACATCATCGCCTAACGGCTGGCGCTAAGACAAAACAGGACGCGGAGCGTCAGGTAACGCCGACTCTCGATGATCCGCCCAGCGCCATCGGTGATACCCAGGAGGAATCGATCGTTCTCTTATTTCCTAATTGGCTTCTGCACCCGGTTTTCGTCTCCTCTGGCCCTCTCGAGTGTTTGTCCATCGCGTGGGACTCGTGACCGAGTCCGTCGAGTTCCGGCTGTCCTAAACCGATTTCAGTGAATGCCGCCTGGCAGCTCCGAACCTCGCCACGGCTCCTCCTCGCAAAGTTCGGAGCAGATGGAGCCTCTGATGAACGGCCTGAAGGCGACCAAGGAATTCCTGATGCCCTCGGTCCTGCTGGAGTCTTCCGAAGTAAGTCCATTGTTGATCCTGTTAGGCGCGGCGTTTGACCCTAATCGCCTGGTCACGAATTGTTGCTAGTGCTAAGCCCCTCGGAGCCCCGATCTCCGCGCTTCGATTTGCGCGTTTTTAAAGCTACGCGCTCGGCGGCGTTTTTCCAGTTATTTGGGCGACTAATTCGCGCTCCAAAAAGCGTCTTCGCCCCGTTTGCAAACGATCATCGCTTTCGCTTTCTTTGGTTTCCGCCGATCGATGGCTACCGTACCTCTGGCTTGCTCTATTGTTTCTTCCTCGCATAATAAGCTCTTTTGAAAGTACGTTTGTCCGCGCGGCGATTCGTCGCACGTAATCGGGTTTCCTTCCAAAACACTCGAACACTCGCCATCTACGCTCTTCTCTCCCACAGGCAGGTGAACCTCCACCGTCCACGACTAGCCTGCCTCCGCAAACAGGTTATCCTCTTCGTCGTCTTTTTCTTGCCTCCAGGCGCCTCGTCTCCTCCGATCTCGTCAGGTCATTTGCCTCTCCGATCTGGATCTCTCGCTGCACCTGCGAGCTTCTCTCGCGACAGATGTACTTTTGCTGTCCCGCAGCTTTCCGAACTGGCTCCGCGCCGACCGTCGCACTTCCTAATTGGACCCAATCCGATTGGGGTGATGACCGATTCGAGGAAAGAGGGGAGCGGAGGATTAAGCGCCGATTTTTCGCCTTTCGATCTTCTAATCGAATAATAACTGATTTCTCGTCTTCCGCAGTCAGCGACTCTCTGCTACGATTGGGGAGCTTTGGATTCTTTTTTCGAAACACAAAGACGTTCTCTTTTTTGCAAAACGTTCGGCGAAGCTCAAGATCCTTCCGGGGAATCGCCAGTTTCCATTGCAATGTCTAGTGTTTCCACGGTTTCTGTCGAGTTTGGTATTTTCGAGTTTAAAGAATTTTCTTATACTTCAATCACTTATTGTTTCGTTGAATTCAAATGAAACGTATAATCCCAATTGCAATTCCCAAAAAAGTTCTATCTGTTCTCCAAGAACCTTCAATTTACACCCACCCGAATTCAAACGCTCATTCGTTCCCGTCGCCTCCCATCGTTCTTCTTCGCCGTTCTCCCTAATTTCGTATTTCGAAATCAATTCCAAATTTCCGAAACTTTCTCTTTCTCGGACCTTGCCACTCAGACTGCCTAATACTGCTATCCTTCACGAGTCCCTTAGTGACCGTTCATCCTGATCACGCGTTTCTCAACGCTCCTCCCCGATTTCCCAACCCCGACCCATCTTCCTCCTTGTTCGCGCCTTCTCCTCTCGGCCGTTCCGAACTTCTGCTCTCCTTCGGGTTCTGTTTTGACCAAAACATACGCAACAACTCAATATCGGCGCGCGCGATCTTCGCGTTTATGGTGTATCCATACAGTCGGCGGCAGCCTCTCGCCTCATTAATCACCTTTCTCGCAACGGACTTTCCTTCTGCGGCACCGAAGGAGACGATGGATTACAAATCGTTCTCGCGCGTCGATTTCACGGTCACCTCCGATGAGCTCCGACCCAACTTCGAATTTTCTATCCCGGAGGAGTGTCGGTTCCCCTGGGTCGCTTTGTCTTCGCCCGCCCGAGATTGACCGAGTTGCGATTGCGCTGAAACAATCGGATCGCTTTCCAGCTGATCTCGGAACTTCCACTAACCGCCGTTGCTCACGTCCGCCTTTTTTCCACTGCCTAATTACGCAGTTTTGGTCGCGCTTTGTTCCTCCTACTGTGTCAAGGCCTCCTCCGGGTGGTCGGGGAACGTCTTCACCTGCGCCCGCTTAACCTTCTCTCGCCGCTCGTTTTTGCCGTTTCGACTCTCCGTTTCGCTTTTGCCGAACAGATGTTCTACCGTAACCCTTCTTTCCTCGTTTTCGCATTTCCTCCGGCATTCATAAGGGAGACGCTCTTGAATAATCGCTTCCTGTGGCCGTTTTGGCTCTTCCGCTTTCCACGGGGCTTCGCACACCGCCGATCAAACGAGTTCTCATCGGCGTTCGAAAGTCAATCGACGCGCTCCGATTTTATCTTGAACCTTCCTCTTTTGTTTTCGTAATTGCAAAGATCGAAGCGGCGCCAGATTCCTCGCACCTCCAGCCCTCCCTCTCGCGACCTCCCGCTTCGCTCGCTCACTGTTATTATATTAGGCAGCGTCGTTTCGACCTTTTTCATAATGCAAATTGGGGAAAAGTCAACCGAAGGTCAAGTGGCGCGCCGCTCAGCGAGGCGCACGATCATTTAGAGGCGCTTTCCGAGGTACCCGCGAAGGTCGCCGGCCACTGCGGCGTGCCCTGTTATCCTCAAAGTGCATCTGACCGCAGCTTCTCTCTTTGAGTGACCAGTTCTTAGTTGCCGGATCCGATTTCGCTAAAAACTTGTCAACTGCGCTTGCGCCAGCCTATTATTAGCCCATTAGCCCGTCAGGGGCTAATTGTTTTTTGATGGATTGGCGTTTATCCGACTTTCCAGCACATCGAAATACCTCGGAAAGCGCTACGGTCCCCCGGTCGGACGCCTTTCACGCCTTTGTTTGCTTTTGTTGTTCCGCTTGAGAACGTTTTTGTAAACACGAGCGTTTGTAATTGAGTCCCCCGCGCGTTCCTGTCCCCGCGCCGTCTGCCGATAATGATTCCGGATTCCGGCTGTCCCCTCAGGCACGCGCACGAACAAACGAACGACTCCTCGACTTCCTCGGGGTTTATCTCGCCTTCCAAGATCACCGCAGCTTTTCCGAATCCTAAATCAGATCGCCGCCGTCGCGGCGACGTCCGTCCTCGCCTCTCGCCGCTCACCGCCACGAGCGCTCTTTCCTCCAAGGCGCCCTCTCATTCCCTAATAGAACCAGTTCTGGCTAATTGGCTTCTCGCTGCTCCCTTCGCCACTCGGCTCCATTCTCCGCGCAGTTATCACTCCAAACAGTTACTTCGAAAAGTCGCCTCAAAATTCTGTTTTCAGGAATCTATGAAAACGGCCGATGAGGAGACGTTGAAGGCGCCAACCCGGACGTGTTGCTTCTGCTGTGATGTCCGTCCCGCGACGGCCCTCTTCATGATCTTCGAGGTCGCCTTCTTCTCAGCGTTGGTGAGTCATTCCACGCCTTACTGTAGCCTCTCAGTCTCGTGCTTTCAGCTCTTCACCGGCCTCATCAACATCTCCAACGCTTCGGCCGACTCTGCCACCGTTCCCTACGTGGGGCTTCTCCTCTGTTACCTGATCTCTCTCGTCAGCGCCGTTTTGGTCCTTTACGGCGTCTTCACCTCAAAACCTTTGCTTTTGGTTTCGTATCTAGTCAAACAAGTGGGTAAACACCCAGCTACAGTTTCGGAAAAGCCTCTATTTCAGCTCTTTACGATAACCCTCACGCTCATCTTCATCTACAAGGCGATTACGGTCTACTTTGGGCATTACGGGATCACAGTTTCCACAGTTTTCCGGCAACTCTACGACACGGATACCGTGTCGCCGAGCATTGAAAAGTTTGAAGAGATCCAGCGGACCACACGGCCCCTCCAGTTCTCGCTGACTTCGCCCACCGCAGCGCGGCATCTCGGAGGAGCCCTTCTCCTCGCGGGCTGTGCAGCCCTCTGTGTGGAGGTGGGTGAATCTTAATGGCAACGCCGCATAACTAAGTTTCGCTTAGATCTTTGTGACGGATACTGTGCGAAAGTGCTACCAGTACTTCCGGGACAAGAACCGCCTGGCCACTTCGGGCAACCGGAAAGCTTGAGTCAGGCGCTATTGATGCACTCGCGAGCTTCACGTGCCGCTGTTTTAAAGTTTTGTCTTTTATCGTCGTCGTGCCATCAAATGTGACATATCTTCTTGTTGTACATAGCAGAAAACAGAATTTTAATAAAGTTTAATTATTTAAAGATTCTTAGCTGAAGAAAATCTGATTTCGACTCGTAGGGAAGAGGAGAAAATTACTAAGAGTTTTGCTGTCCTGCATTTCCTATCCATAAACTCTTCTTCAACAGTAAAAGTTGGACCCAAGGAAGCAATCAGGTACAAATTCGGATCTTCCTTTCTTTTTTCTTTCATACAAGCACCCAAGGATAATGCTTGGTTGACCAAATATCGTTCAACTCGCAACGGTGACATCCACGTGACATTCAGCTCAACGACTGGTATCTTTGTGACATTACCGAAATTTCGCGCATTTACCGTATGCCTAGGCCATTGAATAAGCTAACATTTTGGCTTTTTTCCACAAAACAAAATGCTCACCAAAATTTTAGTAGCAATCGATTTCTATGTCGCGACCGATTCACTCATCAGATGGCGTAACTTTAGAACTCCTGCAAAGCGCCACCAATTGTGGAATTTCTCTTTTCTGGCTTCAAACGATTTTTATTTAAATGATCGATTTGGTCACATTCGAACAATCGAACACTCCACACTGGCGCCCTTTCCGAACGACAGCAAAACTTCTTCGAAACTATCGATCTAAACCCTTTCTGGCTCCTACAGTTCTCCGTCGCTTTCCACGTCGTACTTCGCTTCCTCCTCGGCTTCTTTCATTCGTTCCAGAATCTCTAAAGCACCGTCTTCAGCCACAAAACGTCTTCTCTTCCTCACTTTGATTAGCACAGCAGAAGCTGATGCCGCAATGTGATCTCACGCACATAAAAGGTTTTGGACACTTCCGAGAGGCTTCGGTTGCCTCGCAGGTCAAGGCGGAACGATCCTCGCGTCGCTTGACGCTCCAGCCGGATGGACAGTAGTCATCTGGAATTAGGAACTTAAGGAGAAGAGCGCGTGGACGGCTTTTACTGGAGGAACATGAAGCTGAGGTGACAAATGAGATCGAGAAGGCGAGAAAAGAGAGGACGAATGTGAAGGGAGCGAGGAGATTCATGAATGGAGAGAGCTGGTGAGGGAAAGAAGAAGACAAGAGAGATAAGGATCGAGATGCGTTGGAGGGAGGGAACAGGGACAAGGTCAGTGATACTGAGTCGTTGAAGGTGAAGTTTAGATGGAAATTTAACATCACATTTTGTCGGATTCCAAGAAAGTTTTGGAACTCGCAAAAGCATGGGTATGGTTAGAAGAAGGGTCAAAAGCAGAATGAAGATCAGAGACTTCGACGTCGGATTGACCTTTCGCTTTCCGTCCTGTCAAGCAATAGTGGAACGCCCGTAAAATGTCAAAATATTTGCTCAGTTTTCTTAACCGGCGAGCGACTTGAGATAACGATTTAGAGACGCACTTGAACGCGATAAGCGACATTAACTTAACTTCTCTCTGGCACATCTCACACGTGTCTATGCATGATTCCACATCTCATCTCGATTCCACATCTCAACATGACAATACGGTGTCACCGGAACTTGCAGAGCGTGTTCGAACAAACAGTTTCATCTTTCTCGATTTCGTTTTTCAACTTTCAAATGTCCTTCGGGCCTCCTTCTCTCCTCTCTTTCTCCAAGGCGACCTTTTTCTCCGTTCTGAATCACCTTCGGCACCTCGAGACGCTGCTCTTGACAAACTTCGACAGGGTAAACAGCGGCACACCGCAGCGTCAGATAAGAATCTGTTTTTGCCTTTAAACACATCCGTGGATGTCGCGATTCTCGTGATCTCTCCTTACGTGGGTCGTAAAGACTCAAACTGCTAGTTGGGTGCGATTATCATAAGGTGTTGGATGTTTCGTAAATCGGAAATTTGACGTCGAAGGGCTACAGTATCCTTTGTCCGATCTCTAACGGAATCTATTCCAGCCTTTCCACTCTTCTGTGCCGAGAATACCACAGGAAACAACCGTGTCCGCCCCCAAGAGGAAAAGGAGCCTTCGACTTTTGACCCGCCCTCTTTTGGGTCGTTTGTTGTTATTTGTCGCACGGCGATTGCGACTGTTTGCGCATTATTCGACGTTTGCCCTCGAGCGAGGGAACATTATGTAATCGGAAAGCCGAGGAGAACGCCGACGTTTCCGCCATATTGAGCTTCCCCTGGAATCGACATGAACGGTTCGTTTTTTTCTCTTTGATTTCCAGGTGCAAAAACGTGCAAAAACAGCGGCTCTTAGAACTTTTCCAGAATGGAAAAATATCTTATATAACGCCACTTTCTGCACTTTCTTTGCCACTTCCTTAAGACCCCCAGCCCTCCTGTGCCAGTATCTCTCTCCAGTCGTTCCCTTGAAATTCCGCTTTCCCAACAATCCTCGATATTCGAACACTTAAGTTCTCCAACTTCCAGCTCCTGCATTCCCATGTCAATCTCCTAATCCCATCACTCCTCCGTTCAGCCGCCTCTTTCAAAAAAGCGCCTAAAAGCGCCGTCATCTTCGCGCGAGAATCGCCGCGATTCGCCGAATCCGACCGGTTCTGCGCGCGTGTTAAGCACCTATAATCCGCACATTCGGATTACTCGAAACGCGAAAACAGAATACAAACGATCAAAGCAATTTGCATGAAATCGGCATGTTTTCGTCAAATCCAACGGCTTCTGACCCGTGTTCTCAAATAAGGAGCCCGAAAAGCCAGTGAAACTCACTAGCCGGGAGAATTCGCTGTGCAGATTCATTGTTCAGAGAACGTCAGGCTCCAGTTCTGAACGCCAACGACCATAAGTCGTCATCATAACACTTGATTTATCGACTCCGAGCCCAAAAAAGCGTTTTTCAGGTTCCACCATCATTGCGATCATCCTCGCGGCGACCCTCTTCGCGGTCGTCGTCGCTTCCATGGTTTTCTGCATCTTGCGGTATCGCCGCCGGCGGCACCGCGTTTTGTTCACCGGAAACATCGTGGAGAGCGGCTACGCCGGCTACATCCACCACCACGGGGCCGATACCAAGAAGCAGCCCAACTTTCACCACGCGCGCCCTTTCACGATATCGCCCACGCCGGATGACTTCATCGAGATGTCTGAAGGGGACCCTTCCTTGGAAGCCAAGAGGCGAACGCCGCCACCTCAGCAGGCGTCTTCTCCCCGGGCTTCATCCCAGGCATCTCCTTTGCCACCTTCAACCGAGGAGTCCTCGGTCGAAGAAGAGCTCCAGAGTGCAGCTCCAGAATCTCCGAACCACCCCGGCGTATCCAATGCGCCCGTGTACCACTTGGACGTGACAAGACTCGTCGAGCGCCACAACGAGCACCATGCCCAGAGTTTCGATGAAACGTGAGTTCTCCATTTCGGAACCGCGCTCAAAAGTTTTTAGGAGCCTCTCGCTCGCGCATTTTGACGCCTCGTTCAACGATCTCACCGCTGACGAAAACGAGCGGCTGAACCGGGAGTTCAAGGCAGTTTCACGCGTTTTAGCCTCGAATCATCTTTTCTTCTCTTTTCAGAGCCTCAATCGATCGTTCTTCGGCGATCAGGCGACCGACGAAGCGAACCACGTGGCCAACATAAAAAAGAATCGCTACTTCAACGTTCTTCCTTGTGAGCCGACGGGCGCCTAAGTAAACACGCGCTGATTTGCATAATTCCAGATGACTTCAATCGGGTCAAACTGCGGGGCGAACTCGACCACGGAGGCGATTACATCAATGCGAGTGAAATCAAAGTGGGCGATCGCCGTTCTTCGCCCCCGAGATGACATCTTTCGCGTTTCAGGCGCCGAACCACCACGGGATTCGGTACATAGCGGCTCAAGGACCAATCGGCGATGATGAGCCCGGCCGGGCAAATACCGTAACCGATTTCTGGCACATGATTTGGGATCGAAAGATAGAGTGCATCGTGATGCTCACGGATCTCGTAGAGAGAGGGAAGGTAAGCAGCCGTTTACAAATCTCGCCCACCAAGTCATGTTTGGTTACGGTAGCTTCGAATACATTGAAACACGGGGTGCCACCAAAAGCGATATAATAGGACGTCCAAATTGATCGAATTTTAGGTGAAGTGCGCCATGTACTGGCCGGAGAACGCCGGTGAAGAAATTACGGTGGCAGGAATGCTGAACGTCCACCTGTACTGCGTCACTGAGGACGAAATCTGCTTTCAGCGGGAGTTCCATGTGACCAGAAATGGCGAAAACAGAAAGGCGAGTCCCAAATTAGAATGAATGGTTCTGAACCGAAAAATTTTAGATCCTCCAGTGGCACTTTAAAGATTGGCCGGACGCAGAAGCGCCGATGAATCACGAAGATCTGCTGGAATTCGTACGCGCAATACGGGCAACCCTGCCCTCCGACCCCATTCTGGTGCACTGCAGCGCTGGTAAGCCAAGAATCGCGTTTAGTTAAGAGTAAAGTTTCAGGAGTCGGAAGGACGGGCGTGTTCATTGCCCTCGACAGTCTTCTGGAGCACGTTGACGACCTTGGTCAAAAATCGCCGTCCGTGAACGTCTTCCATTGTGTCCACGCATTACGGTATGTCGTCTGAGGGGCCACGTTTATAACAACGCGAAAGGCGAATTCGCTGAACGATCCATGAGTAGGATAACTCCCGATACTTTTAGAGCACAGCGCATGGAGATGGTCAAAAATATCGAACAGTACGAGGCGATTTATAGTATTTTGCTCCGTGCCGTTCGCCAAAGGAACCGTCAATTAGCAGTAACCCAAAACGAAGAAATGGCCGAAATTGACATCTGAAGCCTTTCGTAATAAGAAACCTCAATTAAAAAAGATAATAATATTTACAAGCTGTTGTAAGTAGTGCATTTCATTTTGAATGAACACTCAAGATGCTTGTTGGTTTGAGCAATCCTCACATTTATGAATCTCCGTAACAAATTCTGCCCTCGAACAGCCAGCAGATAACACCCATAACACACACCTTCTATTCTCATTCAGCGGCCTTCTTCGCTTTCATCTTCTTCACTCCTTTTTTGGTGCCAACTACACCGGTCTTCTTCGATTTTTCGGTAGTTCTCGGCTTCTTGGCGTCTTCTTTAATTTCTGACTCTTCTCCGGACTTTTTCTTCAAACCGTTCGGTTTCTTCTTTTTCATTCCAAGGCGCCGATGGGAAAAGTTGATCGTCTTGCGTTTAGGCGCATGCTTCAAGATCTCTTTTTTTTCTTTCCTGTGAACCGGACGTTTAAATATAAGCTTCGAAGTGAGAAAACATACTGTGTAGGCTTCCTAACCTTCAATGTGTATTCAGGAACCTCAAATCCCGCTTGGTGTATAACAGTAGCGATGGGGCGGATGAAATTGATATCGCGTTCGGTGAAATAAGTGATCGCTCGGCCCGTTCTCCCAGCTCTGCCCGTTCGGCCTAAACTTTAAAACTGACAAAGTTCTTAATAAATACTAGATTACCAATACGGTGGATGTAGCTGACGACCGACAACGGCATATCGAAGTTTATTACCATGTTGACACCTTTCAGGTCAAGGCCGCGACCTAGCATCTCGGTGCAAACCAGAACCCAGGCTTCTCCTTTGCGGAACTTCTCCAGGGCTTGGTCTCTCTGAAATTCCTCGTTAAAATTGATATTGAACGTTGATGCTTACTTACCTTTTGATCCGAGCATTCACTCGTGATTAGAACACAAGGCACTTGTGGCATAAAGCTAGAAATTGACGTGGCCACCTGAATCGCTCTATCCTTGCTCTGAAAGAACTTGTTTGAGCAGAATCATTCAATGCTAGAAACCTGGGTAAAGACAATGGCCGGCGGCTCAAAACCGTGCCTAAAGAGCGTCTTTATAGCGCTGATTTTCCCTTGCTCAGATCCGGCAAAAACAAGCTCTGCACTTGTGAAAATAAAGAAATGAAACACATTAGTTACAAAATTTAGGGTCACCTTGGGTCACCGACGCGTTGGCGCTATTCCGAGCTCCGATGCAAACCATCGCTGTGTTATCCAGGTTCGTCTTGCACCACTCCTCCACTTCGAATGAGAATGTGGCACTAAAGAAAGCGCGGTGGATGAACTTTCCGTCGCACATTTTGTAAACTTTTGCCAGCTAAACAAACGAATTCGTGCTTACGTCAGGTCAATCTGATATTACCTGCTGCCTGAAGCTGCCCTCCCCTTCGGTGGTGTCAAAGAGGCGATCGCTCTCGTCCACTACAAGCCAGCGCAAAGTTTCCAATGATTTCTTGAAGTCCGCATTCTCCTCTGAACCATAGATTAAGCGGTTCGGAGTGGTCACAATGACGTTTACTGAAACACGGATAAGGCATGTCAAACTCCGTAAGGATCTTACCGTTGTGCGGGACTTCATTGTTTTCAATATGCGCTACAGTAATATCCATTTTTTGAGTGAACTTGAGAAACTGCATGTAGGTTTGCTTTGCGAGAACCTTCGTAGGTTCCAAGACCACAGCCACCAAAACATCCGGCTTGTTTTTGTATTTCTTCAACTCTTTCAAGCGCAGAGTTTCTTGGACTATGGGAAGAACGAAGGCTAACGTTTTTCCCGATCCTTAAAATGTTCACATGTAAACTTTCGCATGTGTTATACTCTTACCTGTAGGAGCGCTCGCCAGCAACTCACGTTTGGCCATCATGATTGGGATCGACTGCATCTGGATGGGAGTAGGTTCTTCAATTCCGAACTCAGCCAAGTTCTTCAGCATCTGTTCGGGGATTCCCAAGTCCTCGAAGTGGATGAAGGGTTCTGGAATGTCGGTCCCCCAAGTGAATATCCTGTTCAGCTTTCGCAGGCGTTGGACTCGCTCCGAATGCTGGACTTCGGTCTTCTTCTCGCCTTTCGCCTTCACAGTTTTCCGCGAGAGCGAAACCGTGCGTCCCGCGAACAGCTCCAGCTCGTCTTCCAACTCAGCTTCTTTCAGTTCCACGTTCTTCGCTTTCTTTGGCTCGGGCTCGTCGTTCACAAGCTGACGAACCCGAAGTTGCGCTCCAGCCGCTGCGACGTTCTTCGCTTGGAAAGATGTTCCGGAACGCTTGACGCCAAACGTCAAACGCTTGAACAAGTCGTTCGAGGGCATCTGAAACGAACGAATACAGGAATTAGATTCCAGCTGCCGGGAAAAGGATTCACAAGCGCTCGAGACCAAGTTTCGCTGTATTTTTAAGTGGCATTCAAGGCAATAAACCACCGTATCGTTTCGCGGAAAATACAATCGTTCGTCCCAAGATTCAGATCTGCTCAAACCGCGCTCTCACATCAGCTGGCATCGATCCGCCCGCTGCTGCGCACTCAGCTTGGCGGCCGACAGGCGACGTTGCCCTCCTTCCTCTCTATTCGGCCACTCCAAGTTCCGTGGCCCGAGAAGACCACCATCTGTCACGCAATCTCTCTGGCCCACGATGGTGCTGGCGTCCCTTCAGCCAGTTGTTCCCGAACAATCTGCACGTGCCTGCTGTAGTTTGTAGCTGCGCTTGACTGTAGCCAAGTTCTTCATCGGATTCGTTCGCCCGAAGATGCGAGAGAACTCGCGGAGTTCTTCGCCCTCCAGCGGCATACCTCCTGAAAAGTTAGCCCGTGCCGATTTCAACTGCTCTAAACGGGATTTCAGGAGTCACTGCTCGTTCTATTCTAAGATTGGCGCCTGTAGACACGGAATCAAGTGTTCTCGTCAACATATCGCACCGAAAACAAGCCAAGTGAGTTCTTCATTCAATCACAAAGGAATTTACCAATTATTGCTAACACATTTAAATACGATTCATCACGCTGGATTAGCTTGTATCGCCTCAGCCGCTTTTTGAGCCTCTTCGTTCTTTGTTTCCTCCTTGTTTTTAAATTCCTTCAGTTTGCCCCGCATCTCAGCTGAGCTCTGCGATTCTTGGAAACAGATGCAGATGACCATCGCAAGCAAAAAGCCTGAAACGAAAAACATAATAATTCATGTTACGAAACTACGATAATTATACCTGCAAAAGTTAGGCCCCACTGGAGGAACGAACTTTTGTTTTCCTTCGTTTGCTCGCGATGTCGGAATTTGAATGTCAGAATGACGTCGTGCGTCCTCGCTAATGAGAAGTGCACCGTGCCCCTGATGCTGTCGTTTTGCAGCTTCGTGATATTATTAACGATCAGGGACTGTTGGTTCGAGTGGCGGACGACCTCTTGGGATCGACAATCCTTACTGTCGTCGTATTCGGGAAAGTAATCCTCCTTCCTTCCATCGATTCCCCATTGGACCTTTTCGAGATGCGTAAATGTGAGGGTGTTAATCTCAATGATGAACGACTGGTTGTGGTCAACATGGAACGTAGTAGCTCCGACGGTATCAACTCTGAGCTTCCGGAACGCGATATCACGGCAACCGTAGTCGGCTAGACCGGGGTTTTTCTTTCGTTTGACGGCCTGAAATCATTTTTAAACTAAGTTACAGTAATGTTTTTTTCGTTACATCGTCGTATCGTTTAAAGAAAGCTTGCTCCTTGTTCTTTCTGCATCTATTCACACTGTCACAAGAGTTCATATCAGCAGTGCATTCTTCGACCTGGTAATATAGCGATTGGTTTTTACGAAGAATAGAAGGAGGACCTTTATGAGCCTCGATGTGCTGCTGAAACGTTATCGTTTTACAACCAATACGCTAAAAGTGTATAAGCTAACTGTTTTCAATTCATCTCGCATACGCTCGGTCAGGACACTGGAGTAAAAGGGGATCCCGCGTTTCGAATAGGGGTACGACGAGAACAAACGATTAAGATGATTCACCGTTTCCTTAAAATAGGTATAAAACGTCACGTAAAATGGAATAAACCTAACTATGCTCAATCCCTGTTGTCCGTTGCTCATGAGTGGTGCAGATTCGTTCATTTTCTTCACGGACGTGTGTCCGACGCGTGTTCGATAGAAAGTCTGGGTAGAGCTAAACTTAGTTTTAGCGCACAGTAAAACAAGGCGGACTTACCACTCCTTGTTGCACCTAATTTTTGCGCAACAACACCCTGTGCAGCAACCCCACTCGGCCCATTCAACATTGAACAAAATGGTCGTATTTGTTTGCCTAAAACAATCAATCACCTTAGACTTTCCCTCCTCAACGAAATGAAACACTCACTTTGGAGAGTTTAGCCTTCTTCCGTCGGATTTTTCGTACCGCTTATAATCACCGAGCAAGTGGCGGTCAGTTGGTGACGGCCCTTTCGAGCTATTATTTACTATGTAAGCAGCAGTCACAATGGTATCCAGCTTGTGGTGTTCCCCGTGGACTACCTGAATAGGATCATTATTATCTGATTAATATATTTTGCAATACTCACCACTGCACACCTTGACGACAAAACGTTCAAATTGTGGGTATAAATGACGGATGGGCTGACGAGAAGACGACCATCGCCAGCAGTTTCCAGTTTTCTCTGAATTTCAGGGTCGCGAATATCCGAAGGTCGGGAAACATCCAATGGTCGACTTCTTCGCAGCGCTGCGATCCCGTTTCTTTTATCACTAGAGCTATCTAAAAACAACCTCAGCGCTCATAAATATATATTTGAAAGTCCAACTTACATAATTCCTTAAGAACGTCCCAAAGTGGTAGCATGACTGCATTCTCCTCGAACAAGTCCTCGTCTTGAATGCTAAACATGGAAAGTCTATATATATCAGAAATGGTGCGGCCAATGTAATACCTTTTGCCCGAAAGATAATAGTCTGAGCGATAGCCCCGTCTATCGAAGTACCGATAGCAGGAAAGACAGGGTATCTCGTACGGAAAATTCAGTTCATGTTCGATGAAGAACGATTTGTTCCGATGTAGGGAATGTCCTCCGTCGATTGGACAGCTGAAAACACGCTTAAATAGAGACGACTGAACAAATGTAGCTACTTACTGATGTTCTGAGTGGAAAACCGCGTGGAATTCGTCGCGTGATTGCATTGAGGTCAAAAACGCGTCGAGATTGTAGAAGCGCGTCATTTTTGCCATATCTTGATTCCTGCACAAATGATAGTATAAATTGGGACAAACAAATGGCAAAACTCTTTACATTCGTTTGTCCTCAGAGAAGCCACGCGAAACTTCGAAACCGGGGAGTGCTTCCGCAACGGAACACTGATCATTGTGTTTGAAAGAGTATCCTTCTTGACATCTAAAACTTCTTTAGAATACTTAGCAAGAACTAAAGAAACCTACACTGCATTCCAAAGGTCCCTGTGTGCTACATCAATAGGGAGATTGTTGAGAAGGTAGAAAAGGAAGTTTTCCCCTTCCACGTACGGAAGGCAAATAAAAAGAAGGAACTCGAACTTGAATCGCATTCTAAATAAAAAATATCTCGGAGAAATTGAAAATGGACTTACGGAGAGATCGCTCAGGACACCGCGTCTGGCGACGTCCTTCGGCGGTCGAGCGAAAGAAGGCGAGATGGCGCCTAGGCGCCTTTTAAGGGCTTCCTGGTGTCTCACAGACGTCGTCTGGAGTGTTTATCCGCGAACTTGGCACGTGACATCCTGGAAATGCTTCATTTCAGACAGTCTTGCTCCGGAACTTCTACCAGTCGGTCGAGCCCTTCTTCACGCCTCAAATCCTCGCGACGCCAGATGGAACTCGCGAATTCGAGGCTTTTTACTGGGTAAAAGAGGCAGAACAACTAACTAGTTTTAATTGAATTTCGTATTAGGAGGTCTTCACTGAGATCGAAAAGGAATACGGCAAAATCGAAGAACTCAATGTGTGCGAGAATATCGGCGAGCACCTCATCGGGAACGTGTACATAAAAGTGCTTCTGTTAACGCAAAACAATCAGTTACATTTATTCAAATTCAGTTCGAAGAGTGCTCCTCGGCCAGTAAAGCCGTTGAAGACCTCAACCGAAGATGGTTTGCGCGGCAACCGATCTACGCGGAACTCTCTCCGGTCGTGGACTTCAGAGACGCCTGCTGCCGGCAGCATGAAGTAGGGTAAGCAACTTATTTCTGTCAAAGAGTTCTTTTCTCATCAGAGTATATCGGCTGCTAATTTTAGCGAGTGTAACCGAGGAGGATTCTGCAACTTCATGCATATCAAGCAGCCAAGTTCACAGATTCTGCGAGAGATCCGAAGCGAGCGAATTCCCCGGAAACGTCGCTGGCGTTCAGCATCACTTTCTTCCCTCTCGGCACTTGGTTCCAGCATCGCCTCCGATTCGGACTCCGACTCGTTGAGTTCTTCGGCCGCAACGTCAGTATCCCGTAGCCCCTCTCTTTCCAACTTCGAAGACGACTCCGACCTCGTTCCTAAAACTTATCGTCTTCAGTATTCTTCGTAAATACAATATCACCACTAATGTCCTCAGCATACTTTCCAGAGATTCTGATGACGAAGTCTCTGATTCGGACATTTCGAGAACTGGCGCCGGCCTGGATACGGAAGAGGACCCGACCCCACTTGCATTCCGTCCTGACAACTCGAGCGACGATGGTGAAATGTCCGAAAGCGAGCGGCAGATGATCCAACGACGGAAACAGAAAATGTGAGCTCCATGCGTTTTCATAATCCACACGGTCTTTTCCCTTCCTTGCACATATATACTTCAGGCGACGCCGACGTTGGGAGGTGATGCGTGATCTGCTGACCGCCGCACGAGACGAACTCGCCAATAACCACGCCGGCTGGGACGAAGACCGCGAACGCAATTTCGTGTTTAGCCTATTGTAAATGTGATGGATTCTCTGAACCTTGTGGTGGTGCTATAATACGTATTTCCCGTGATCTCGAAAAGGTGCTGAAGTTCTTTAAATTCTAATAAACAACATTTCGTTTCGAGTCCCGCCACGAACGACTTGCGAGCAGAGTACAGGACACAGTAGTTTTCTAATCAAAACGATACATGGGTTTGGAGCGCATTCGGGGGTCGAATTTCGGGCTTTGAATTCAGAACTGTTCGAAACCGTTGCTTTCAGATGGAGTGCGATATAGCGTCCTACCATGTCGACTCCTATAACTACCTGGCCGATCACGGACTTCAGTTGGCTGCTGCAGATGTCCCGCCAGAGAAGTTCCGCCTCCCCACGGGCGAAGCTGTCGAACTGGATTATGTCTCAGCTTCCTTGGGATATCCCTCGATCGGCGGGGTGAGTTTCTTCACCAATCCTTCACTTTGTACTAAGAATTTCATCTATTTAGCAAGGAATATCTGAAGCTGCTAAGATTTACCCAGCGGAATGCCGCGAAAGGCAGATGACGTATTCAGCTCCTCTGCGCGCCAGTGTCAGCCTGACCATCAACGGACGGCGCCGTGATCTCATCGACTGCGTCCTCGGACAAGTTCCAGTGATGCTGCAATCGAATCGCTGCAATCTTCGAAATCTTTCACGCAAGGAACTCGTGCAGAAGGGAGAAGAAGCGTTGGAACGAGGAGGATACTTTGTTTGCAAAGGAAGCGAAAAGGTTTGTCAAGCTTTTGCCTTGTTCTTAGGTTGATCTCTTGCGTTTTCAGGTAATTCGGCTGCTGGTTGCCAACCGTCGCAATTACCCCATTGCTCTGGTCAGGAAAACCTTCCGGGACAAAGGCGCCTTGTTCTCGCAGTTTGGCGTTATGATGAGATGCGTAAAAGAAAACCACTCCGCTTCGATGATTACGCTCCACTACCTGGAAAGTGCCACGATCATGATTGCCGTTCAGGTATTGTGAAATTTCATACAATCTAAAGTAACTCTGTTCAATTTTAGTTCCGCCGGGAAATCTTCTACATCCCCTTGATGTATATTATCAAGGCTCTGGTTCCCATGAACGACCTTCTAATTTACGAAAACATGATTCGTTCTCGGCCAAGCGATCCCTTCTGGGCCAGTTGTGTGACGAACATGCTAGCGTGTGCCCAGGAAGATGGAATAATCAGCCAGGAAACCGCGCTCAAATCCATCGGATCTAAATTCAGAGTCGCCATGTCGGATCGAATCGCTCCTTGGGAGACTGACGAGGTTTTGTATTTGAATTTGTAGGAATCAAGTAATCGCGATTTTTTAGGATGTTGGTCGATTTCTATTGAATTACTGCGTTGGAATTCACCTCAATGACAACGTCGAAAAGTTCCATCTTCTGTCGTATATGTCACAAAAGCTGATTGCCCTGGTCAAAGGCGAATGCATTCCCGAGACTCCGGACAACCCGCAGTTCCAAGAAGCGTCCGTATCGGGCCACATCATCCTTCTGATCTTAAGAGAACGAATGGAAGCGATTTTGGGAACGGTGCGAAGAAAGCTGGAGATCATCGCCAAGAAACGACCAGAGACCTTCAACATGACCTCGAACGAGTTTTTGAAGGCTCTCGGATCTCAGAAGGGCGGAGAGATCACTCGCGGCTTGGAATATTTTCTGGCCACCGGTAATCTTATGACGAGGACGGGGCTCTGTTTACAGCAGAACAATGGCTTCACCGTCATTGCCGAACGAATCAACCAGCTTCGCTTCGTTTCCCACTTCAGGTTTTGTTCCTATCTACGACTTCCGTTTGATTAATTCTTTCCAGGGCCATTCACAGAGGAGCGTTCTTCATGGAGATGCGCACAACAGATGTCCGCAAATTGCGTCCCGAAGCCTGGGGATTCATATGTCCTGTTCACACTCCTGACGGTGCACCCTGTGGACTTCTGAACCACGTCACAGCGTCTTGCCGGATTATCACGCATTACCAAGACACTTCGAAGGTGCCAGAACTGTTGGGAGAACTTGGAATGTTCACTCACACCCAGTGTTCTCTTATCAAGACGCCTGCCACGGACAAAGAAGGGGTATGTGAGGCAAATGCAATGTGACTGTTATCTTTCGACTTGCAGCTGTACCCTGTTTTGATGGACGGAAGGTTCTTAGGATACGTTCCTCGACAGAAGGCCGCTTACATTGAGCGGCAGCTTCGAGCTTCTAAAGCTACGAGTGATCCAAGAGTGCCGTCAATCACGGAAATCGCACTTGTGCGGCACTCCACGGACCCGAAGAACGTTCAAACACAATATCCCGGCCTGTACATTTTCTGTGAGCCGGCTCGATTGTATCGGCCAGTGAAGAACCTCGCTTTCGACACGACCGAATTTATCGGAACTTTCGAGCAGGTCTACATGTCGATCATTATCGATCCTGACGAGGCTGAAGAAGGTGTCACAATGCACCAGGAGCTGCATCCCAGCTGCCTCTTTAGTTTCGCCGGAAATCTGATTCCTTTCCCCGATCATAACCAGTCCCCTCGTAACGTATACCAGTGTCAGATGGGTAAACAAACTATGGGTGTTCCCATTCACGCCTGGCACAAGCGGGCGGACAACAAAATGTATCGGTTGCAGGTACGTAGTTTAAGTTGTGATATTTCATATTCATCGGATTTTAGTTTCCTCAAACGCCACTCTTGCAACTGGAAGCACACCACAAATACGAGATGGACGAATATCCACTTGGTACGAACGCGTGTGTTGCCGTTATTTCGTACACTGGATACGATATGGAGGACGCCATGGTGATCAACAAGAGCTCGTACCAGCGTGGATTCGCCCATGGAACCGTTATCAAGGCCGAACGCATCAATTTGACCGAAGATCGGGGACCTCGAGTGAACGTGATTTTCCTTAAGGATCCCAAGCTCGAATGCAAGGGTGTGGACAAGCATGGATTGCCGATTCCTGGCCGCATGTACCGAGAGGGCGATGTGTACTACTGCGCTTACGATTTGGACACCGGAAACTTCAAGTTGGGAAAATTCAAGTCCGTCGAACCCGCCTACTGTGGCTTGGTACGAGTTGTCGACCAGGACGAGCGAGGCCTTGTGGTAAGTTCGTTTATATGTCTTTTCGATCTACCAATTGTTCCTTCAGCACGCTTTGATCCAATGGAGAATTCAACGTAATCCTATCATTGGTGACAAGTTTGCCTCTCGGCACGGTCAAAAGGGTATCAACTCGTTCTTATGGCCGGTGGAATCTCTGCCCTTTTCTGAATCCGGCATGGTTCCCGATATCATCTTCAATCCTCACGGTTTCCCATCTCGTATGACCATCGGGATGATGATTGAAAGTATGGCAGGAAAAGCGGCCAGCATGCACGGATCATTCTATGATGCGTCACCGTTCGTATTCAAGTAAGTTTCCGTCACTTCCATTCCACCTTAATGAGCAATTCAGCGAGAAGAAGACTGCCATTGATCATTTTGGCCAACTCTTGACGAAGGCTGGGTATAACTACTACGGCAACGAAGTGATGTACTCGGGTGTTGATGGCCGCGAGATGAAGGTGGAGATTTTCTTCGGCATCGTTTACTACCAGCGTCTCCGTCATATGATCGCCGACAAGTACCAAGTGCGAGCCACCGGACCTGTGGACCCTGTGACGCTGCAGCCCGTGAAGGGTCGCAAGAAGGGTGGTGGTATCCGTTTCGGAGAGATGGAGCGCGATGCTCTGATTGCGCATGGAACAGCCTTTTGCCTTCAGGTCAGTTTTCCTCTCCCGAACGCTCCCGTGACCGTATATTTATAGGACCGCTTGCTCAACTGTTCGGATCGCGACTACGCCAACGTATGCGCGAGATGTGGAACGTTTGCTTCGGTTCTAAACTCGTCTATGCGCTTAGCAAAGGCCGATGGAAAGAAGCCACAAGCTACCCAAGAGAACCCTGTAAACGACCACACCGATCGCAACGTTTGCCGAACTTGCGGCCAAGAAAGCGAGATCTACAACATGCAGGTGCCTCGAGTGTTCCAGTACCTTGCGGCCGAACTTAGCGCTATGAACATCAAAATTGAGATGCAGATCAAGAACCCTTCGGAAATCAAACATTAACTGAATTGCTCATTTGTTGTTAGATTTGTTTTGTTACGTTGTTTCCTGTTTGTTATTGTTGTTTGGATTGTTGAGATGTTGATGAAAGGTTTGAAAATTTCAGCCGTTTATTCACACGAGAGAAAACGCCTACCGAAGGGCAAAATCTATATTTTATAACAATCTACCATCCGAATATATATCTAACAAAACCTGTAAAAGTGTAAAATCGGAAGCTTTAATGCGTTCAGTTATTCACAATAGAAATTTCAACTATCCTTGCAATTCGCATATCGCGACTGACCCGTCATCACAGGAAACCGCCAAAAGATTGGCTTCTGCCGGGTTCCACGACACGTTGTTCACCTCGTCCTCCATTCGCAACGTCGAAACTTCGGTCAGCGTTTCGGACTCTCGATCGAATTGAAGAAGCCTGGAACAAAGAAGCCTATGTATACTAAGGCAAAATCTAATAAAATCACCTGATTTTAGAATCACCGCCTCCTACCGCCAGCAAATCATTCACGTGGTTCCAACTAATCGAATAAAGTGGCCACCTTCCGTTAACTTCAAATTGGCAAATTTTCTTCCAACTGCTGGTCGAAATGGAAGTTGTTGATTCATCGCTTATGCGCTTCCAGATCTAAAGCTGCACGGTTATTCAGATTTCTCCAACATGCTGATCTCACGTTGACTCGGCAATCGGCCCCTGAAGTCGCCAAGTAATTTCCCGAAGAATCGAATGAAGCGGACCACACGGTGCAGTCGTGGGCATTTTCGATGCGTTGCTGGGTGACCCACTCCTCTCCATCGAACCTGTAGAACTTGATCGAACAATCATAGCTGCACGAAACTAGGAGCTGAAATAGGATGGCTGTAAGAACAGTTGGCGCAGGAAATTAGATGTGAAAATATCTTACGTCTTCGGAAGGATGCCATGCGACGAATTTGACGTCGCCGGTGTGAGGCTGCAAGACCGATGTCACTTGGAAGTCGTCGTCTTCATCCACTAAAATACATATTCCCAATTCGAAGTAGAATTTCGAAAACCTACTTCGCCAGAACCACACCGACTTGTCGCGCGAGCACGAAGCCAGATGTGTCCCAGAAGGAGAGAACGCGCAGCACTTGATCTCGTTTTCGTGGCCTTCCATTTGTGTCACTTCTTCGAAATCGCCCCTGAAATTCGTTTTTAACATAAAAACCGAATCTATCGCAACTCACTTAGAATACTGGTAAACGAAGATTACGGCGTCGAATCCCACCGTGACTAGAAAGGATCCGCATGGGGAGAATTCGACATAGCGGACCGAGCGCGAGTGATCGCCGCTGATGGTGGTCAGTGGAACTAGTTCGTTCTTGCCAGTGTTTCGGTGCCAGATCTTCACGGATTTGTTCTCGCCGCAGCTCGCCAGGAGGGTTCCGTTGTGATTCCAGCGAGCGGCCCACGTTCTCTTCGCGCCGGAGGCATCCGAGTGTTCCAGGCGCTGAATGACTCTTACGGACGCCATTAGGTTTGGAGCAGCCTGGAAACAAACGAAGATAAAGGAAGAAATTTTGAAAAGAGCGAAGCTCGCGGTAAAACATAGAGTGGAAGAACACGAAATCGCGGATTCTTGGCACCGTTGCAAGCGGAATAACGCAAGTTGCAGAGAGTCACCGGGAACCGATGACGGGTCCGCAGGTTCTTAAGAAAGTCAGCGATTTTAAGAGAAAAGTGGAGACGTTCTTTGGAACAGCCGCGGGCGAATAGCGGAGTACGATCTCCCCTCTGTTCTACCTTCACGAGTCAGGGCGATCGTGTTGAGGTCGGTGCTGTTTTCTTCTCCGCCAAATCTCGTTTTCTGGTTAGAATCGGGGTTTCTCTCGAGCTCCCCGTGTTCCGCGGAAGAATGGCGGCTCGATTAATCAGCCAAATGTAGAACGTGTAACTGTGGACTGCGAACTACAAATTGTGAACTACATCTGCGAACCCAGGAAAAAATTCGAAGATGGATATGCTTAAGTTGAATGGATTCATGTTAGAAGTGGAGATGAAGAGTGCTGTTTGTGCGGAAACGTTTCTGGAATTTGGTTCGTTCAGTCACTTCATTTCACAGCCAAGCCCGCAGAAATCAAATTGTATGATGGTCAATGGTTTTGTTTGAAGTTTCCGGTGATTCGGAAGCCCCAAAACTTCTGATTTGTTTCCTTTCAGTGTCCTTTTGGGAGAAACTGCCCTTTCCTCCGGGGAAAAGATGACCTTCACCACATGACGTCAGCTGAGCCCACCCGATGGAATGCGTGTTGGAAACAAGAACGTCTTGATCAAATTTTATTCAGAAATTTGATGATTTATGAGTTGCGCGGATACACTATTAAAACACTTGTGGCCGAAGAGGTCGTCGGAAGACGACGTCGAGGATGTTGAAGGATGGCGTGGGGAATCAGCAGGCACGACGACGCAACGGTTCAACTTTTACAGAGAGGAAAAGGGGCAAAGAAAAGAAAGATAAAGATGATACAGGGAGAAGGAGGGAAGCAGGCGCTCAGTAGCCGGATAATTCGGCGAACGTCGCGTCGAGCTCCTCGCTGATGGCCTTGTAGCGTTCCTTCTCGTGGACGAGGTCGTCTGCAAAAGCCAGATTAGGGGGAAACCCGGAGAAGTCCTGGGATCGAGAGCGACCCAAGCGAGCGAAGGAGTACACGTGAAACGGAAGAAGGAGAGTGGACGAGGACGGAGAACTCAGAGATTAGAAGTCATGCTGGGAAATCGTTTGCCTGTGGAATTGTTGTAGTTGAATATATTATTAGATTAGATGGAAAATCAGAATCGATACAGTATACGACGCTAGGCAGTACGGCAATCAACACACAAACAAACGACATTCCGTGGTCAGCGAAGAAGAAGAGGAAGTGAGAGTATCGAAGAGAAGAAGCCAAACGATGCAAGTGACGAGCGGCGTCCCACAGGGACGCGTGGGTTGACTAGGGACTCGGACCCGACGAGGCTTAGACGGCGTTCAATTCGGAAAGCATGCGGTCGAGTTCGTCCTGGAGCTGTTTCGACTTGCGCTCGGCACCGTCCTTTGAATCTGAAACGCAGAACACTCGGTTGCGGTTAGCCAACAAGTGGTGGTAAGAAGAGGGGAGAGAATTAGAGGTTAGGGCTGATTGACTGTGTGTCATGCATCGCATTCCGACGTGCTTCACTCGCATTCCAATCGCAGAAACACAAACCGAAGAGACGAAACGGGCGAAGATACGAAGACAAAAACATAGAACGAAGACAAGTGGACGTGGGCGGCCAGCGGCTTAAGATCCCTGGATTTCCTGGACGGTCTGCTCGATCTCGTCCGTTAGGTTGCGCACCTTCTCCTTTTCCAGCAGAAGATCGTCTAGAGGACAAGGTCACATAATACAACGAGATTACGGTAGTCTCGGACAACGGACACCAACGGACGAACTACGGTAGTTAGTGGGAATGTGGGGGTTAGTCGCTTACCTTCGAGTCTGTCGACCTCCTTCTGGAGCTTCTGGACGGATCGTTCGGCGAACTCGGCGCGGGTCTCAGCCTGCAATCCGAAAAGTTTAAGAGCGAAACGAGATTTAGGAAAACGAGGAACGACGAGACCGGCAACGGCTCACAACGTTCATGCAGAGAACGGACAGGAAGGACCAGTAACAAACAAAAACGGCACCTCCTTCAGACGGGCGGCGAGAGTGCGGATCTGCTCTTCGTAGGAGTCCTCACGCTGGAGGGCCTTTTCCTCGGAGACCTCGAGCGACTTCAAGTTGTTTCCGACGACGCGGAGTTCCTCCTCGAGTTCGACGATCTTGCTGCACAAAACAGAAATAAGACCACGAAACGATAGATTTACAATACGAATATTGAGGGAGTTCCAAAGGTTTTCTGGGTTTTCAAAGGTTCGGAAGGGAACGAATTCATGCAAACGCGCGTCGACCACAGCCACAGCGATCACGGAAGCCTGGGCTCCGAATACCTCTTTGACTAGCTGCTCGAGGTGGGCGACGTGAGAAGTGAAGGAGTTCTCGCGCTGTAGGGCGCGTTCCTCGTTCACCTCGAGCGTCTTCAGGTTAATTCCGACGGCGCGCAGCTCGCGCTCAATCTCTTGAGCCTTTCTGTCAGCAAAACGGATTGTTAGAACGGATTTTAGGATAGGGGAAGGAGGGTCGGGTTAGAGAGAATGGCTGCTACTGGAGGAAAGTCGACAGAGGGCTTCAGAAACCTCCTTGAGTCGGGTGTCAAGCTGCCGGATCTGCTCCTCGAACGTCTCTTCGCGTTCAAGCGCTTTCTCCTCGCTGAGTTCCAGCGACTTCAGGTTGTTTCCGACCACGCGGAGCTCCTCTTCGAGTTCGACGATCTTGCTGCATTAAAAGGAGAGATAAAGAGGAGTCTGGCCAAAAGAAACCCTGTGGAATTGGGGGTTGATTTTAGGGGTTGGGACGTTCTGAGTCAGAATCAGGAACCTAGCGACTTACTTTTCTCCGGCTTCAGCGCGCTCCTCAGCACGTTCCAAGTCGGCTTCAACCATGGCGAGCTTGCGGGCAACCTGGAATGCAAAGGATTAGATCCAATTTTTCAAAATCGATTGTTAGAGAAATTCACAGTTAATGGATCTGGTTATATCCCACGACTCGTGCACCCGTTAGAAAGGTTCCCACACGGTTTCATGCAACAACAGAAACCTCGTCGTATTTGCGGTCGGCTTCCTCGGCGAGCATCTGGGCCTCCTTGAGCTGGCCCTCCACCTGGTTGGCGCGTTCCTCGTCTTGGAACGAGCGGTTTTCCATGACCTTTCGCACTCTACATATGGAAATCAGTTAATCCCGGCTCTCAAAAGTCCGAGACACCGGCGACCCCCTAAAAGTGCTTTCGACCCTCACCACCTGACGGAACTTAACGAGACGACATGAAACGTAGAACTTTTGGTTGTTAGTAAAACCGAACCTCGTCAGATTTGTTTTCAGTTTCATGCAGAAGTGCCTGGGCCTCACGGAGCTTTGACTCGAGGTCGGAGCAGCGGTCGTCGTCGACGTCCATCCGGTTCTCGAGCGCCTTCCGCGCGCTGAAATTGCACAAACATTCGTGTTAAGTGTCTCCGGGACTGTAACTGCTGAAATCGATAAAGAGGGATCGGGGAATCGTGCCCAAGGCGCAGACGAGCGTGTCGAGAAGCGCGCGAGTAATCGCGTTGGCAAACAGCGGAGATTCTGTTTGCCGACCTTGGCTCCACTCGAGATGCCCGTGGCTAGCGGGTGTTACACTCGCCCGCGCTTGAGTGATAAGCGGAGAAGTGGTTAAAAGCAGCAAGGCTGCGTTAGTGGCACATGAACACTGCACACGGAGGCACACGGGGACAGGACAGAGTAGAGAGAGGCCGAGTGGATTCTGAGGCACCTCTTCGTATTTGCGGTCGGCGTCTTCGGCGATGACCTTCGCTTCGTCGACCTGAACTTCGAGAATGTTGGCGCGTTCTTCGTCCTGCTGGGAGCGGGTTTCCATCGACTTGCGGGCGCTGCAGTCACACAGATACGGTAACACGGAACGGACAAGGACAAGGGGACGGATGTGGACACTGACTCTGTTGGGCATAAAAGACCGAAAGCAGCGATTGGGGGCGCGCGGCAGCCCGAATGGGGCGCCTACCGCTCGGATTCGTCGCAGTTCTGCGAAGCCTCCTCCATCTTCTCGGTGGCGACCTTCAGGCGCTCTTCGGCGCGCTCAAGCTCTTCGTCGAGAAGCTGGGTGCGACGGTTGAGGGCGGCAACCTCGCCTTCGGCCTGAAATCGCGGATTAGAAGCGCTGCGCGGCGTGCGATTCCGAAGCTGCGATTCCAAGTTTTTCCAGAGTTTGAGGGAGAGAGAGTCTTAGCCAGTGCCAATGGGAAAGGGCTGGATTGGGCAATTACCGTTCGGCCTCGTCGGCGGCCTTCGAGGCCTCTTCGAGTTTGTTGGTGGCAACTTTAAGACGATCCTCGGTACGTTCGAGATCCTCCTCGACGAGCACGATTCGTCGATTGAGAGCGGCCACTTCGGCTTCCGCCTGAATTAATTGCATTCCATTCAAGGCTCATGTTTGCATTATGCGCTCCCTCGGAGACCCTCACAACAACCTCTCCGCAGCACCGACCGCCCTTTGAACCTAATTGATCCATTCGCGGTCATGTGGCGGCGTTCCACCGCCGAAGGCGATCGATCCGTCGAATGCAAATTTCGCCCGTGATTAAAACAGCAGAACATCGTGATTTGGATCGATTCGCCGTCGGAAACTGCGAAGGTTGCGACAAAGAGAGATCCCATCCCCAACTCACATCTTCGCGCTTCTTGCGCTCCTCTTCCAGGTGGCGCTTCACCTCGTCGGCCTCGTCCTTGGCGGTCTCGGCCTCCTCGCGCGCCTGGCGCATCTTCTTCTTGAGGACATCGAGAAGCGATGTTTGCTGCGCACCTCCCTTATCGACCTTCGACATGACTGAAGCTGAAGCCAAATTCCAAGATAAGCCCCCGAATAGCTAGCTAGATGCGGAACGACGGAGCACGAAACACGCGACTGGGGAAATCTAAGGCTTTGGGGGACCTGAGGCCCTGGGCCAACAGTAACCAGGGAGCGCTGGTTGCGAATGAGGCGAACCGGCAAGAGTGGGGCTGGAGAAGTAGTAGAGGAGGAAGAGGGAGGGGGCTGCTCGACTGTGCTGCTGACAGTCGCAAACCGGTAAGAGAGGAGCGGCGTGGTGCGTTTGGAGAGCGAGGCAAAGAGGTGCAGGCGAAATGCAGCGATGACGCTGAAATGAGCAAATATCGGTGTGGAGGAAGCGCGAAGGCTGTTGGGAGCCAATGGCGAGGAAGCCAGCGAGGGGAACCCTGCCGACCGCGAGCAGCACGATGACTGTAGGGTGGCTGGATGGCATGTCGAGCGAAGGGCGCTGGGCAGATGGCGATGATAAGCTGATGATTCGGCCCTCGAGCGAGCGCAGAACGTCGACGTCTTCCAGAATTGGGGAATGCGGACTGCTGCGATTGTGCAGCCGAGGGCGGCGAACAAAGCGACGCAGAAGGAATGATGTCGCAGCCAGCGCGGTGGGCAGTGGCGGCTGCCCCGCAGCAGCCAGCCTGCGCCTCCGCCGGCGGACTGCACTGGTCATTTATGGATTTCGAATGACTAACGCCTGCTTCGCAGCGCTGACTCAGCCCAAGAGCCGAATATTTGGCGTTTCCGCCGGCTTCTGTCCCGATCAATCATCACCCACCTCACCGACCCCTTACCGTAGCCCCTCAGCTGCTCTCAGCACAGAATCGTGCTCTCGGTAGTTCCAGAGACTCTCTCTCTCTCTCCCTGAAAATCGGAATCGCGGCCCGATCGCATCGTCGCTCACCTCCTGGAGTTTCTTCTCCTTGTCTTCAAGGGAAGTGTTGGCTCCGGCGAGGTCTTCCTGGGCCTTGTCGCAGTCGTTTTCGACCTGGACCATCTTCTTCTGGGTGTCGCGGAGTTCTTCCTCAACACGCTCCAGCTTCTCCTGCATCTGGCGGACCTTCTCTTCAGCGGCATCGGCTCGATCGAGGGCATTGTCCTGCAAGATGACATGTTCAGGGGTGAATCCAACGAGCTTCAACAATCGAACGCAGAACTCGAACGTCGATGAATTCTCCCTAAAATTCTCTAAAACCCAAGTTGTCCCTCTTTTCGCTTTCTGTGCACTTTGGGTTTACTGCAGGCGTGAGGCTCTTCGCGGAAGACTGCCTCCCACTCACCACTTACTATGCCAGCTTCTGCAGGCAGCCGAGCGACCAGTTGCTTATCCCTCGGCTTCCCGGCATTTCCTCACTTTACAGCGCTTCGCAGCTCCGCGCGCACCGCATCGTCGCCTCGCGCCTCTAGGCGCGCCGAGGTCTCGCCCCCGGGCGCCGCGGCTTTAAACAGCAACAGCAGCGGTGGCTACAGATAACTGGCGGAGAAGATCTCGCCGGGAGGAGTTGTAACAGCGCGAGAGAACATCGGCCGACGCGATTTATGACGCGG